>DWNR01001254.1:0-15687 GCA_018250455.1 Polygonus leo
AGAGAACAGGTTGTCGGAGGTTTATTTGGATATTGAAATACGTATATTTGGGTGCGAAACAGCTGTCCCCATACCACAACTCGTTTGTTTACGATGTATTTATAGCTTATAATATGTAATAATACTTTAATATGTAATATGTAATAATACTGTAAATATATAAACAGCGTGTGTTTACACACTTATATTTTTATAATATCTACGATTTTTATTAGATCACAGTAGACTTTGACCGATATACTTTTCATTCTGAGAGAAGACTTGTGGGAGAATAATATATTCGTGTTCACTAGGCTTCATGAACTATTATATAGGTAGACACTTGATTTCCTTATTCCAGTAGCTACTATAACAATAATAGCAACCGTGCTGTTTTTCCAATAATTACAACGTCACTTTTTTGTATGGAAATCTTCATATGCGATTCAGACTTGGCCGATTATTAGTCATCTGTTTTGCCAAATACCATATCTGGTAATATGTAGGTTTTTAAAAAGCGAAAGCTATTATCCAAAATTCCAGATGCTAGGGGTAAAAATCTAGTTTTATCAGTTAGCGAATAAAAGTTAGGTACGGCAGCCATTGCGAGATTAAAAAAAGATAAAACTATTCCCTTCGCAATGTGCGGGATTAGACTAAAATGTCTTTAGGGCGGGATTGTAACTTTTTATAGGCGCCGATTTCACTTGTCAATTACGTTATAAACTTCCGCCTACTGCCTCTATACGCGTTTGATTCAAGCTCGAAGGCGACGAGATTGTCTCTTTCTCTTTTATTACAGTATAAAATGTCTTCTTATGTATTATATGCGACGGTTTTTTGTTTATTACGTCTTCGCATCGCGCCCTTGCGCTGATTTAATCGCGCGTTAAGAAATGCGCATATAAACGGAGTATTGGATATTCTAATAAAGATTACGTTTTGTGTAAATATTGGTTTTGATTTGGCACATGTTTATAATAGATCATGAACTGAACATCATCATAATATAAGCTTTGGAGTAAGATGGTGGTGGTAAATAAGACTGGTGGACATTGATCATCCCCAAATACCTACTAATAAATCGTCCTTGAGTTCGACCACAGATATGTTGTTACCCTTGAGGACTAAGATGCTCGCCTCGCGATTAAGTATAGCCGACAACTACTCCTCTCCAAATCGAAACAATAAATTGCTTCACGCAGGGTTATGATGGTAGCAGTGGTCTTCCTGGTCTTCCTGGTCAAACTACTTGAGTTATACCACCTGCAAATACATATACTAGTTTCTTTATGCTTATAAAAGTTACTAATTTAGTAGTAATTATCACTGTTCATTTGAGGTTTAATGTGACAATATAATACTACTTAAGTTAGATATCTGAAGATACTCCAATATAATAATTAACTTTATTATTACGGTTTCAGTCTTGTAATTGATAACAGCAATCCTTACAATGTTAATTTACGACTGAAGCGATTAATTGAATAAGGTACGCGTGTAGGCGGAATTACCTCAGATATATCCACACAATCAATTGTATCTTCTAGACTAATTGTTAATCTGATATTGTGATATTACCTACATTTTACTAATAACTCTCATTTAACTTACAACAATCAGGTTTGTTTTATTCTTGTCTGTAAATAATTATAAATATATTTTTAATAAAGTATACTGATTTGCATATTTGTTTACAATTTTTTAACATGGATACACAAATAAAATGTATATATTAGTAGCGTGTGTAATCGTTGTGATTAAGAAGTTGGAAGAAGGAACTTGGATCATTTCATTAAATAGTCTGAGGTCTTAAAATGCAAGGAGTATTAAGTCATTAGCTTCTGAGTATGTACTAATAGGAGTAAATGAAGGCTAGTGTTGATGAAATAAATTTTCAATTGTTTTATAGTAAATAAATACTAGACGTGTTAAAATATCCGCACACCGATGAAATACACATTTAATATATTGCTGTACCGACTAGGCGAATAAAACTTCGCAAATAATGTGATTAATCTGCGGTACGGCGAGCCAGCTTGAATGGTTTAGATTGAATGATGAGCCAAAAGACATTACAAGTGTCCTCTAAGTTTCTTTTCGAATCTATTAAATGGAAAACTTGCCGTATTGGGACGCGACCATGTCGTCATTTACTATCACTTAACTCATTTTTATATTCGCCATTTTGACTTGCTTGCTGTCCCAGATTCGCCATGAATACAGAGTGGGTCCCATAATACGATACATGCCCTACTTCGGGAGGGATTGTACTTTATGAGTGATATATTGCAGGGACTTTGACGTATAGAAATAAACTTGTATGTTCGCGGGATATGTACAATCAAGTAAAATGAACGGTGAAACGAAGGTCAAGCGCAAATAGATGTTGCTTTTTTTATTTGATGTTGAGCGATTGTTTCGCTCCATGAACATACGAGTACATGGCATACTCCAAGTAGAATTAGTAGGAAATAAATAATAATTACACACACTTAAATCGGCGCCAATTTCACAATTTACCTTTAAACAAATTCCTAAAATATATTATTACAATTGTTACTCAACAGGGGTGGGTGACAAATCCCAAATACACCTCGAAAAGTTTAATATAGAAACAAACCATTTCTATATTATAATACGGAGAAAATTAGCCAAACTTTTGCAAACTTCTGGACAGATAAGGAAAGTTTTAGGGTTGATCATTTTATAACTCCGCACGTAAAGTACTGGATCGACAACGGGTCGACCTTTCTGAATCAGCGTACTTTATAGAATAGTGAATCCGAAATCCAGCTTAGGGACAGTGTTGACCGCGACTGGGACCGTTCTACCGGAAGGTTGTCACTTCTCCATATTAATCGGGGATAAATAATTAGTATTGACATTAAGTAAAATATGTCAATAGATAAAATTAGACGACGTAAATAATTAGTATAAAATGAACTTTTGAGAGCTCATGTTAAAGGACTAAATAATGGTTGTATAGGTGGAAAGATACTTAGATGAAAAGCATCGGCTGGGCTTCTAGAAGTACTTATCATCTTGTACACTTATACCTAGTAGCATCATACCACGAGTCGTTATTAAAAATCTGGGATTAAGCCTACGTAGATCTCCTATTTCACTTTTACAATAGGTGGATCACGCTTCTGCTATTTCTGTGTAATAAAAAAAACAATTTTTGATTTTTTTTTCATTCATTATCGCTTCTCTTCTAAGACAAGTGCCCAAATTAGCGTATTTTATTGAATAGTAAGTAATCAAAATCCAAGTTAGGGGCAGTGACGACCGCGAGAGGAGCAATAAGGCGCGTGAAGCGGTTGAGCCTTGTCTTAATTGTCAATAAACGTGAGTCCCGGGCCGCCCGAGCCTACTCTCGCCGAATAATTAACGAACTTCCGCGATTTTCGAGTTTGTAAATTGCCTCATGGTCTCGTCGACCCGCGGCCCAGTTTTCTGATATAAATTATGTGCACGGAAAATTTATCTTAGTGATTTAAATATGAGAACGGCCTGTTTCCTATTTTTTCCTATAAACTTTTACAGCTATAGGATAGCCATGTTATTTATATATAATATGTGGTGTACTATTACCTCCAAAATGTAGGTAGTTAAGTGTTTTTCATGTTGGGAATTCGGGATCACATTGAGAAGAATTTTAGTCCCCATTTAACGCGGTGGCTGGTAATTGCCTATTGGTAGATTCCTCCCAATATTTTTTCTTTACCCTAAACCAATTCATATATATCTTTTTGATAATGTACAATAGGAAGCCAGTTACATTTTTTAGTGTTTCTCGTATTCGGTATCCTGTTGCGCAGTTATTGAGTATCATTACCATTTATACCTATGTGGCATTATATTTAAACAATAATCAGAAATCTTTGTTTGACTTTAAACTTTGTGAGTGCTGAAGTCCCCATACCTTTTTGTGTTTATTATCTAATACAATAATAAACATTGTAATAGTGGGATGTGGTTGGAATTCCTCTTCTTCACTCCTGAGAACTTCCAAGCTCAACAGAGAGTTATAAATATATGCGCACCAGATTTCTTTTAAATTTAAACGCTCTAATTTTGTCGTAGTACTTTAAAGACTCTCGGAAACAGTCTTCGCGGGAGATTCATAACTGGTTTAGCAAGTTTACATTTTCATAGTAAAGTGTTGTAGACGAACTAACTTCTATAAAAAGTTACCCTTACATTTATATTAATTTACATTTACATTTATATTAATAAACGCAAGGCCTAGAAATAAGAATTTACACAAATAAATAAAATAGAATTGACTTTCTATATTAAAGTAAAAATTGGTTATGTGCGAGTCGGACTCACAAGATGAGGGCTTCGTACCACCAAGTAATATTTAGATGTTTGCTTTTTATTCTATCTATAGTGTACATACTTTTTATATATAGGGATGTCCCGATACCAATAAAGTTGAATGTGTAGAGTAGTAGTCGATCCTGCTACTCTACTCATTCAAGTACTACCTAAATCATTTTTCGATACTACTCATATGAGTACCCCTAAAGTATCGACACTTACTCATATCGATACATTTTTAAATTTTATGGGACTAATATAAAAAAGGAAGAATTGTTGGAAATGTTCAAATTAGCCGTATTGCCACGATAATAATAAAAGTGGTGGCTTTTATACTAAATGCAAGGGGGAGATAAATTAAAATATAAATTTCGTACAAGAACGAGAGAGAGAAATTTCACTCTCTCTGACTTGTTTACTAAAAAGGGTGCGTTTAGGAATCAAAAATTGTGAAGTAACATCCGTTCAGTTTAATTCGATGCAATACCAACTACTTTCGTTTCGGTACTTGGTATCGCAAAATTTAATTAGATTTTAAAAGTACTCGGTATCGAAACAAAAGTATCGAGTAAATACTTGTAATTACTTGTATCGGAATGACCCTATTTACATATTGCTTACGTAGTGTTTACATATTTCCCTAGCATAGTTTCTTCAAACTTTATTTTCACTTTCACAAGTAATTTCCAATGTCTGTCTATTACGGTTTCAAACATGCAGTCATGTGACAGACAAAAGGCCGGATGGAGGGACAGGCGGTTAGCGGAGTCTCTTATAAGGTTAGAATACTAAAAATGCTGATTTTTGACAAGTTATGGATATAAAAAAATTAAAGAAAAAATAGCCCTAAATAAAAATGTTTTGATTTATAAAATTTGATGTCACATAATAAAAAAATGCTTTGATATTAAATTTGTGTAAGCCTTATTAAAGTTCAAAGCGACTTAACTTGGATGGTTTACATGATTTGGAGATATGGTTTTATTCTTTCATGTCGACTTGACTTGGAAAACTACGCGCAAAGATAAGAAAAGGTTTATCAGTAATGTCGCAGCATTTTGGCGAATTTGTCGGGGAGGTTAGAAATAAAATCCTTATGAAAAGCAAGCATAATATATCATTGTTGCGTTTCTGTCTACACAACAATAAGTCTCAGTGGCGTGGTTTTCAAGTTTTGCTCCTGTTACAATTTATTTGGGCGCAACATTACAGACCGTTCTCAAGGACCTTGATTTAGTACAAAGTTTTCACACGCCGCAGAGCTCTATTTCGTGTAATTATAGCTTAACGTGATACTTTAACATTAGGGTACATTTTACTTAGTACTAAGTATTTGCGCTGCTAAGTAAGGGTAGAGTTACGCATGGCATGCTTTTGCGATTATAGTCATAAGTAAAGATTGTCATGTCCTTGTTTTTTATTTAAATGTAAAAAATATATACAATACAATTCATATCTATGATGAATTTTACAGAAGATTTTTTTTATATTTAAATTCATTATTAATTATAATTTATTTTACCTTAGCTCATATATAATATAAAACTAAATGCAATATGACTTACGGCTAATATTAAGAAGATATAGTTGCGGTCGCCGATAAGACATACAAAGATGTTTATGGTCATCATTAACAGTGGAACGACCATTTCAGGATGTTGTTATCCTATAAACTAAATCTGCGATAGGTACTAAAATCTAAGTGTAACAATTTCGTCTGCGCTTTACTTGAGTTAGGTAAAATGCATGATTATGTTATATGCACTTAATTTAACTGTATGTATGTACGTCAAACTATTAATTAAAACTTAAAAGATCGTAATGATCGTCAATACAAATTGCTTGGTAAAATAAAAATCAATACATCGGCTTTGAGTTTTACGATGAGGGATACGTGTGATAGTAAACGTGTAGGTCAATATAAGTTCGCCATCATCAGCAAATAATCAATGAAGTTTATTTAGTTCTATTACATTTAAAAATAGAAACGGCCCAGAGTGAACTAATTTCAATCCTAACCCTCTTTATTATTTAAATAATCCTTAGTTTCGTAAAAAGTCTTAGGGCATAGGACCTGTTTGACTTTTCTTTTCAATCACATAGTATTTGATACTCTCTGAACCTTTGATTACAAACACTTGTTTCGAACGTTAATAAAACTAATGCTTACAGAGAGAAACCAGTTTACTAAGAAATCTTAGCGTTATTTCATTTGAGCATAATAAAATATTGATTTGGAAGTTTGCTTACCCTCCCTTAGTAACTTAAAATTAGGAGGAAACTGATTTAATAGATTCTAGGAAACTGTTTTTAAACACAAATTCATAGGATTTCAACAAGATTCGAAATATCTGAAGCATATTGGCTCTACGTATGTCTCACACCAAACCGTCATAAGCTGGCAGATAAGGCGTATCCAGGACAGGTTAGGTATTAGGTTTTAACGAGGGTCGCCTGCTGGCACTAGTAGGGCGTGTGTACAAATTTGCAAAGGGCAGGTAATTCTCGGGCGAGTCACGTCCTCGGATAATGTTAACCTATCTCGCTATTATGACTGAACTAGCGTTGTAATCGCCGAAAGTTCATATTTATGATCTCTGGCTGTTCATGTCACTTTATGTTTTATTAAAGACCTCATTAAACATATACTTCACTTTGTGAACTGGTCGGAGATTGAAACATGAAAAATTCACGTATGAAATAATAATTAATATAATAATTTACTATACAAAAAATGCCCACTAAGTAAAAATAAAAGCGACCCTCAGTTTGTCAACTTACGACATTCAGCAATGTCAAGTGAGATTATTAATTTTATGAACTATTTTAAGGCATTCAATAAAAAAGCCTAAACTATAGTAGCGTAATAATATTCTACTCATGTTATTGAGATATACATATAAAATTATATGTTTTATGTACTAGCGTTAAGTTATCTGACCTTGGTTCAAGAACAAGCCAGTCGTTATAATTGGCCCGCATAGCGTTATGACTTAGCAGACTGATAGTCTCCATGAGGGTTCAAATTCTCTAATGTCTACACACAAGAATTTTCGTAGTTTGTAAATGTTATTTGAAAGACGAAATGTACTTAAACAAGCATGTCGTTTATTATTTGAAGATGTGTGTTTAAAATTAGTTAACTTAGTACATTACAGACTGAAAGGTGATAGAACTCAGAGTGGTACCAATGCCCACTCCCAAATTCCTCCATGATTATACATAATTCTCGTGTTTCGGTGTTGGACAGGCGTGCTTGCTGGCTATATTTGCACACAAGATTCACCTCTTAATTCTCAGAGATGCTAAGGCATTTGTGGTCAATGTCAGGTACAATCGTACTTGAGTTGATTACAGATGTCCATGGGCGGCGTCTTACTATCTAATACCTTTGTACTATAAATAGCTCTATAGGACTTTCGGGGAATCGTAAGTCACCTAATAAACGTAGCACCAAACATAACATATATTAGGATTCCCTGTATACACGCAAGACGTATGACAAACATAAACACCCAGACCCAGAACATAAATCTAAATTCATCATTTAAATTTCTGTCTGGCCGTGAATCGAACCCGGGAGACCGGTGTGGTGTCTGCTGCGCCAAGCGGGTGGGCATTCAAATCATTGCATCGTTGATTAAGATGTGAAACAAAATTTATGGAACGATTTCTGATATATTTCAGGCAACATTTCTGTCGTATTTTGGGGTCGGTTATAGATCCACCCGCATCATTCTTTGTGCATGATACACTAAATATAAAATGTTATACAGCAGCTTTTTGACTTCCCAGCTTGGATGCTTGAATAATTCCGCGGAATGTCAAATTTCACGATAGAAGCGCCAAAGCGCCGAGCAGGAGGAAATTTTTGTACTTATTTTACGTGATTAATATTTCATAGCTTGTACGTCTCTTTGGACTCTTTTGCCTCAACTTACCCAGCAAATTATTTTACACACTTGTCGACCCTCGTCTCAGTACGACCATAAATTGCGTCTGATATAAATTTCATCTCGCTCTGACTATCAGACGGAAAGCAACCTTCAAAAGGGCCATGCCATCGCATTGATTTTCTGTCAATTAGATATCACTCTAAATGGATTTGATTTGTGTGCGTGTAATACAATATTCACATTTATTTACATCTCTATAAATGATATATCATCTCTATCAATTATATTAGGAAATCGTATATACGAAACCCTATTTCGTACATACCTACGTACATGCGTTATATGTACGAAGGTAAATAGATTGTTCGTGATTTTACAGTGTGCGTGTGTCGTTTTACTTTGGATGGTGGGTTTTCTGCAGACACAATTTTTAGTTCCGTACACAAAGACAACAAACTGTTACTAAGATTTCGTTATCCATCCGTCTATCATAGGACTCTATCTCATGACCCGTAATAGAGAGACACATGAAAATTTCACAAATGATATATTCGTATGGCTGCTATAACAGCAAATATTTAAAATTAAAAAAGATTAAAAAAATTAGAGCCCCTATACAAGCAACTGCAAATGGTATTTTCACGTTTAAGTATATGAGCAGTAATAGATAGATACTTGCAATTTTCACAGAATATGTACAAATATGATCATTATAAAAACAAATACTAAAGATAAAGAAAATTTGAAAAAAATAACATGAATTCCCATATCGGAAATTGGTAATTTGGGCTTCTTTTGGAACTGAGTATATAACTATTCCAATTGAGCACAACGCAATCTGTTGATACGGAACCCTTAGCATACGGGTCAGATACGAAACTTGACTGATTACTATCGCATAAAGGTAGCACATGAGCTTGCAGCCCACCCGATGGCCCCACCGTCCATGGACATTTGTAATCAACAAAGTATAACTGAATCGTACCTGACTTCAGAAAGGAAAAGGTTATAAATTCATCGGAATATTTTTTTCTTTTACCGTTCCAGTATCTGAAACAGTAGTCTACGCTAAGAATTTGCTAGAAGAAGTTGTTAGAAGAAGTTTTTTAGCCATAGTGACTATAGTGCGGGTTGGTAAGTGTCACATCTACTTATTATAATATTGCTTTAATTTAGGAATTTAGGTTCATTTATCATGTTTTTCTTCATCGTACGATAAGTATGCTACTAATACCAGTTGCATTTTTATTTCTTACAAAAACATATTCGCAAGGAATATTGTAAAAATAGTTTCATTTTACTTCACTTATATATTTACCTTTTAATTTATTATTTAGATATAAACTAGACACATAACACAGGACATGGGCTTATCAATATCGTATCTACTCGTATAAAGACACGACAATGATAAGTAATTAAAAGTTAGTAGTAGATAATTAAATGAAATAGATTGATAAATCATACATGCTTTGGATTTGAACCATTAAACTAAAGTTATAAAAACCCCGAATCTTAACTTAGCCTAGTGGATAGTGAAATCTAAAAATTGATTTCTTACTAAAAGTAATATGTGGCTTACGAGTCACATTGTAAACATAGGCATGAATATATATGAAAACTTAACAGTTATTTATGATAATTTTATCTCTTTCGTAAGTTTTTAACCTGCGATAACGTTAGCGGTTACGGACGGCTTGTCGATAAAAAAGGGCAATAGCTTTGAAGGTACGCTATTGAAAAGAATAAAATAATATTTTGCATTACCCTCTCTTTAAAATTTTACATACAAATTTTACTAACAAAATTACATTTTACTAACAAAAGACCATCAGCTCGGTGATATTTCCTTTCCTTTTCTCCTTTTTTCCCTTTCGGTTCTCTATTAAAAATAAATTTATGCTATTACGATTTTTATGTCAATGGCTTATTACAAATGTACAAATCTATTGAAATATTAAAGATCGTTTTATCTGTTTAACATAATTAACCTATTTCTATAATATAATGGTACCAAATTGCTTGCTAAAGGTATTGGGACACTCTACATCAATGTTAAATAACTACATAAGATCAACACAATTATAATATAGGCGTCAAATTGTACGAAGTAAATTTATGCTTACGAGGGAATTTCGGGGTTCGAATTCCAAACACGCACTTCTGATTTCGAAATTATGCGTGATACAGCCGTTATTACTTACTTGAACAGTGAATGAAATATCGGGTTTTACAAATCTGCACTTTGCCTATACTGACAAAGTTGCTGAGTCGACACCCTAGTTAAGATCTGAAATAGAAATAATTTGTTGAAAATGTTTGCTGAGAGAATGAAAGTTTAAAAGGTGAGAATTATGCCCTGTCCGCTAACTCAGTAGCATAAAGTAAAGTGTACTTTTAAATTTATGCAATTTCTTTTTATAGTGTCGCAACAGATTGACCAGACGTCGGCTTGTGCAGATTGTAAGTGACCTATAAAGTTCAACTACGTGGAAAGTAATTGGGATCTCTATGGGTGGCTATACGAGTGGCTTATTTAATGTGCACTTCTGTGCAAAACGTTCTGTCGGTTCGTCGTTTCATCATTTGAAACCTGACATTTTATACGGGTTTAGCGGTATATTAATAAACGTATAGGCCACTAACCATACATACAGTTATCATACAGTTTACAATTGAGAAGAAGATATCTTTCACTCAATTGTATCTTACCTTTGTTAAATATTCTCAAATTCTTCTCCAGGCCGAAGACCCAAATAATCATAAAGGTTTGCAGGTATGTTCTCGCGTACCAAGGGTACTTCTAAATCCTTTTCAGCCCTTTAAAAAACAAGTGATGAAATGTTCTAACTGCGTGTATAAGAAAGCGCATTACACAAGCACTTTTATGTGTCGCTTAGACTGAAAGCATTGCAGAAGCACTCCAGCACGCGTCACAAACCCTATTCATTAGATTACACACAGTGTGTTATAATAGTGTACTCTAAACTTACCTTAAAAGGCTTAGAATGGCTGAAAATAGTACGCAGTAATTTTTTATTACGAGCTAGCTTTTAACTCGCAACAGTTCTCTAATTTTCACTTTTAACTTCTAGAGTAAAAAGTGATATTAAAAGTGGCCTTTTCTTTATTCATTTAAGGAACCCGCGATCTTATAAAAATCTAGACCATTTTTGACATTTGTGCAGGAAATTTATTAAATGGACAGAAATTTAATCTAACTTATATAGGATAAATTACAATATTTTGTTACGTTGTATAGAAAAATTCTAGGTCATTTATAAATGTGTGATGATTAAGTTTAATACGCCGCTTGGACTGAGAGCCTTATAAATAATCTAGTGCAAGTAATTACATTCCTTCTTCGGTGTATTTAATAAATACAGTATAGAAGCGGTGTTTTTTGTCCTAAATTACCTTCCCTGATCCTGTTTCAACATAACCGTACAAGTTTGTTGAAATTAAACAACAAACATATGGACAGCTCAATCATTTTCAAATCATGTTAATGGCATTGGTTTAAACATTGTCATTAACGGCTTTGGACAATATCCGAATTTGTGTACATTTTGAATGATTCGGATAAAGAAGTATTGTGTTAATTTATTTTGAAAAAAAGGTTAACTGTATACATATCTATGAGCTCAATTCTTGAGTTGATGAACAAAATTTATCCCCTGTGCAGCTTGCTAACCATCTCTGATCTTAGATAGATAACTAATTCTACACCGAAATTTAAAGTATTCATTTGAAATAATATTAGGAGAAGAGACAACAAGAAGAGTTCCGTACCAACAAATGTCGTTGCTCGTATGTATTTTTGTAGAAATTCTTACATACATAAGTGTCTATTACCGTACGCACGGGCAGCAAGATCTAAGTAATAGAGCCCCGTTAGTACGCTTTGGGAACGTAACTCTACAACTAGTGTGTACAAAAAGTTGGCGTTGTTGCTACATTAGCCATTTCTACCGGACAGCCACGTAGAATCGAATTGTGGAAACAAGGTACGTGTGTCTGTGATGATTACTGTGAGTACTCCAAAATGTTGACAAGTAAGTAAATGTACTTTGCCAATCTTCACTTACACTACGTGTTGTATTGTTACTTCTTATCTTCTGAATAAACTTGTTCTTACTAATTGATAAAACAATACCGTTTTTCTTAGTGCATTACTTTCTACGATTGGCAGCTATTCTAGCCGGCTATACTTACACACGAGACGAACATTTTAGTACTCAGGAGTAGCAACGTGACTAACCTCATGTACGATTCAATCGTCCTTGGGGTTGATTGCAGCCGGCAATGTGCCGTCCATGAGCGGCAGTGACCTTTTACCATAAGGCCTGCAAGCTCGTTTGTTGCACTTATATCAATAAACTTGGTCTTCGCCACACAGGTATATTTAATTCACCTTAGATAGCACGGCACATTCTCTCACAAAACTCAATTAATAGAGGTATTTCGAACGAGCGAGTTAATAAGAATTTACAACTTAAAGACGTGAACGAAGTGAAACCTTGTACAATTAAGTTGAGACTTTAAATTCGTCAAGACTACACGCCACTTAGGGAATATGAGACGGCCATAACTCGCGTAAATGAAGGACGGGCGGATCAGAACGGGCGGGAAACGTAATGGAAGTGACAAGGGTTTCTCAAAATGATGGAAGGAATTCCGAGGGTTGGTGAAGAAGCGAGTTTTACGAGCCCCGGCGTGGATATCAGCCCTCCTCGCTATATCTGAACGAAGCTGTAATGCGGTTCGGATCGGTGTAGGACTTAAGCACAGCGCGATAAAAGATTTTCTTATATCACTCGTCCTTAGAGACATTTTACTTTACGTGATTGTATTAGGTCTGGAATATTTCTATTTAGATCCGTGCGTAATATAATTAAATATTCACCTTAACAAAATAACTCTAATTTAATTAATTTACTAACTCTAATTTATTTAATTTTTAATTTATACTCCTTTTAAAGAATACATGAATTATCATTTACAATTATTTCATATATTTATTAAGATTTATCACGTACAGCACGTAATATTTCGTTATATTCAATTCGTTAATCCTGCAACAGTAGTTCGTGTCCACGCCTAAGGGAAGAAATAAACGAGCCCATTGTCTCGAGCGCTTGCCCAACCCATTTAAAGATAGACAATACCTATTGTCATACAGTCAAATAATCCCAAATTTGTTCGGGTGTCTTTCTCTGGTGCGAAGTTCCCAGACAAACTAAATTGAAGATTTTAAGTGTCCCGTATAATTGGGACTCGAAATTTCTCATTGAGCGAATTAATTATATGGAATAATTCCTTTATTGAAACCAACAAAGGAGTAAGACATTAAAACGATATCAAAAGTGTCAATCGCCCGCTGAGATGGCCGCGGTACTATGAACTAGAACGTAAAACCTATTTTATCGCAACTCTGAAACTGCGCTCGTAAACGTCGAATGATACGTAAACACAAGACGTGCAAATGAACCTCCTATAGATAACTACTTCTATAAATTGAAATGCTTTCTATCATATTTAAAAGATGAAAGAGTTTTATTTATACGTTTATCGTAATATAGTTTTTTTCACTTACTTTTTCACTCACAATAATATTTATGCTAATATGAGAATTACAGCCTGTTCTTTGATTGAGGACTTTAATTCTCTTATGTTACAATAGATACAATATGAACGTTAAGAAGTTCCATCGTTGTTAGTTTCAGATGTAGGTAACAACCGTAATCTGGTCGTCTCTATCGGTACAGTTATTAATGTTATAGTCGTCGAAATTTCACTTGTCAATCGAAACTATCACTCAAGCGAAAGCTTTGTCTGCTGGGAATATTCCCTGTCAACACTCCTGTTATCGCAAATGATTTAGATATTAGCAGTCGGCACAGACAATATATATTGATCGAAATAAGACATGCTTCTGGTAGCAAGTAGTAGCACGTAGTTCAGCAGATAGAATTTAATACAAATGCTATAACATCTGTAGAAACTACGATCAAATTATTCATTAAAAATGTAAAATGGATACTCCATGTAATTTTATTTGTAAAAAATACGTAATAAGAAATGACAGTACTGCAGCCTCCCGCAAAATATGGCATCATTACAGGAAAAAGTGCAAGACTAGGTATTTTTTCGTAAATGCGAAGTTTTGCTCGGGCCTTTCTACCTAAGCAACGTTCTCATTCTGAAAGTAGGCAGTAGATTGGACGTCAACTTTTCTGTTTTTACAAAAGACACTGGTCGGTGTACACTGAAACTTATGGAGGTAACTTTACTCATTCATCCGTAAGCTTTTATGAAAAGGAAAAATATTTTCACTCAAAGGAATGCATAATTATAGGAAACACGGTCACTTCGTATCTTTCTGCTTTTTCATTTTGTAGCTATGAAGTCGTTCGATAAAATAACGCTGTGACAGGACTTAACAGCGTGGTGCATTTTGTTACAATTTGAACGCGACCGGTCATTTGCTATAATGGATCGTGGCAATTTTCCTCACATTTAAATAACTACGAACAGAATACGAAAGATTAATTCACGACTTTGTTACTCGTTATCAGTTACTGTTTTATTATGGAAGTCTGAAATATTTGTTGAGCATTTTTTATAATTTAACACAATTTACATAAAATTCATTATCCATAACTACTTTAAGGAAGCACACATTTTTCCATTAAAAGATTTTTGACGATAAAATCTATATGAATAATGTATGAAGTACGTTATATGATAAATAAAAACATATTAGACGCATAATAAGAGACAATACATCAGTCTATTGACAAGCGAATCAAGTGTTTGCAAGCGAGTTAAGACGCAGCACGCGTGACACAGACGAAGCAGTGCGCGTGCACGGGCATAAGCCGAGTACATCTCGTCACTCGCGTCATGACACTCGACACAACGGCTACGTGACCGCGCAGACAGTTGCACTAATCCTGTACTCGACATGTGTAACCAATGCAGTATCTCAAACGGAACATCATATTTAAAGGTAACTATAGTTGAGTTGACAGTGTAACGGTATAATTCTCGTACCTAAAGTAGAATAATTTAAATAGACATATTTGCGTACATATTAGTTAAAAAAATAGTATTTTAAACTTAATTCAAAACTTATCTATATTGGGACAAAAGGCACTAAATAATAAAATATAACACAATTTGTAAAAAATCATTATACATAACTACTGTAATAAAACAGACATATTTTTCCATTGAAAGATTTTTAGCGAAAAATACTTCATAAATAGAGCACTATGTATTCGGTATAAACATATCCAACGCATTTTACTCATATCAAGATACAATACATCAACTTACTGACAAGTAAAAGAAGTGTTTGCAAGCGAGTCAAGTCGCAGCACGCGTGACAAAGACGAAGCAGCGCGCGTGCACGGGCATAAGCCGAGTACATCTCGTCACTCGCGTCATGACACTCGACACAACGGCTACGTGACCGCGC
>DWNR01001255.1:0-15684 GCA_018250455.1 Polygonus leo
TTTTCTGGTATTCATTTTTTATATCTGGTATTCAATCTTCGTAAATTGACCATTTTTAAAAGGTTTTGCAATTTGACTGTAAGAATTTTAGGGGGGGGTCTTGACCCCTGTGACCCCCCCCTTAAAACCGCGCCTGCCAGGGATCCTGTACTATTCTTGTTAACTACCTTTGAAACACAGTCAAAATAAACACTTTTTTAAGTTATATTTCTTCCGGCGTTAAGGTATCGCGGAACGTAAATCAGACCATGCGTCATATCGTCCTAAGTACTATTTGTGAAACATATTTTTATAATAAACACACATTCAATTACATCCTCGCTGGTGACATCTCCTGCATCCTCCGCGCCGCGTTTAGCGACTGCGCAGCACGTCATGGGACCGCCTCCCGTGGCGACGCGCCACGCTACTACCATCCCCCTTCCCTCGCTCGCTGCGATCTTGACGCACTCACCGGCGTTAAACCCTATCTCGTTAGATCAAGTTGCAATTAATTTAAGTTTGAGTCCCGCATTGCCCCGGCGCCATTCATCATAACCCTACAACTGCGCCTGCAATAGCAGCCCGCGCCTCAGGTTTGAGACTGAAAAGAGCCCACCATTGGTAGCGCACAACTTGCAATACTGTAGCAAGTTTTAAAATACTGCGAGAGAAGTTGGGTCACGCTCCAATGCGACCTTAATTAAAGAAGTAAGATTCCCAAAGAAAAGAAAGAGTGTGAATTCAGAATTATCTGATCGAGAAAGTAGAAAAACATCAGCGGAGCGCCGTTGCTATACCACCTCAGGAATTTGAAGAACTAATAATACTAGGATACATCCTAGAGCCTACAAAGCATACAAACCATAAAAATACGTAAATTCGGGGAGCCTAGATTGGAATCCCGTTTTTAAAATTATACTTTTTGGTGAAGAAACCTACTATCCCAAGAAATTAACAAAACAATTTCAATGTAACGTGAAGCCTACCAATTCGTACTTAGCCAGCAAGGTAGATATGGCCTAAATTCTTTTCATTGTGGAGGAGACTTACACCTATCAGTGGGACAATGACAGGTCATACTGATAAAATAAAATAATTCCGATTTTATTACACTAAAATATAATTTATTTTAAAACTAACAATCATACCAAGCAAATAACATGAAGTTTACAATAACTAGTGGTGCATAAAAACTGGAGCATTTTCACAAAGTACACATTGACTGCACTTTTGACAAATTATTATACAATATTTACATCATATTTGCTGCAAATAAAGCAATGTTACAAGCTACATTAATATGAATCTATGGAAGACATTCTTTCATATAATGATGAGAAAAATGTACTTCATATAGCTTGCGTTCAGTAAGCCAGATGAACAATATGAAGTGTAGTGAAAAAGAGCCTTCCGTCCCTGAATGTTCCACTGACTTACTTTTATTCTACAAAATGTATTGTCTATCCACTATAAGTATATAAGTCTATATGCACCGTCACTTAGTATTACTTAATTTCTAAAATACTGCATTCATTAATAACTAATCTATACTAAATCTTTAATATTATGGAATTATAAATAAATCAATTTCATTTGATTTGTATTTAACTGAAGTATATTTAAGTTAAGAAATATTTCTAACCTGTTAAATTGCATTATTATTGCACTGGCAACACAGTTATAGAATCATTTATTTCTTCAACATACAGTAAAATAAGTGTAAATTGCTTATTATCTAGTATACTAAATGTTCAACATCTTGTTTATTATAAAATAAATAAAATTATATGTTAAAATGTATATTTTATAGCTTGCGATAAAAATAGACCATATTATACTAATGAGATTTATGCTTTAACATTTTTTGTTGAATTTAAAAACAATATTCAAGCCTCATTTCATTACCTTCAGATCATCAAAAGTATTTTAATATTATAATGTCTTCTCCATACTGTCCTTACTAGATTAGTATAGTATATAGGTAATGTGCTAAAATTTCAATTTATTTTTGCATGATTCGCAAAAATAAATAGAAATTTTAGCACATTATTTTCACAATATTAATCACATCAAAGTAGAAAACATTTCACCGAGTGAATGTCGCATCTTCTGCAATCCTAATTTTTTAAAACTTTATTTTAGACACATTTTCACAAACATTGCTTTATTTTCATTTGAATTTGAGTTGATCACACTAGACGAAAGTTTCTATTTACTTTTTATCTTTAAATATAAACGAGCGCTTTTATTTCTGTTCCGTGTATTTAGGTCACACAAACAAAATTGCGTACTGAACACATTTTATTTTAGAATCTTTTTAACCAACTTCCAAAAGACGGAGGTTTCATGTTTGCTCAGTATGTTTGTTTGGTAGTTAAGTTAATTCACCGAATGAAATTCTAATACCTGCCTGAATATTACTGTATTTTTACAACTACAATTTGTAGGATAGTTTGTGTACTTTTTTTCTTTTTTTTGTTTTTAATAGAGGGAAGCACGGTTTACTGGATCAATTTTACATAGTTTATCAAGGTACTACTGTATTTTTGTAATATATTGTAGGGCGAGGGCTGCTGGAGGCGCACGTGCGCACTGAGCCACGCAGTCAGTACAAGAAGTCGTTGGGCGCGGCGTCCTTGAGCGCGAGCGCCTTGTTGCGCTTCTCGAGGCGGCTGCGGCTGATGTAGGGCGAGGGCTGCTTGAGGTGCACGGTGCGCACGTGCAGCTTGCGGCTGTTGGACTGCGCGAACGCCTTGCCGCACACCTCGCACGCGTGTGGCTCTGAGGACGTAATATTGCGTACTTTATTATTAAAGTTACGAATCACGACGAAAATCGAATCACGTTGAAACAAGTATTCAATTTGTTTGATATACTTTTTCTGTACAATTATGTTTATTAAGAGACTAGCAAGGCGACCGAGTTTCACTCGGATATTTTTGATATAAGCAGCGCCATCTATTGTTGAATAGCTTAACTTCTCGTGTTCTTAATTTCTTAGCTTCTGGGTGTGCCTGTGGTACACTACGTACGTACCCGGAAGTGCCTATCGAGCGCGCCCTTGCCCTTGAACGCCTTGCAGCAGACGGAGCAGGCGTGCGGGCGGTCGTCCGAGTGCGTGCGGCGGTGCACGTGCAGGTTGGTGCGGTTGTGGAACGCCTTGCCGCACTGCGCGCACTCGTACTCCTTCTTCTCGGAGTGCGTGCGTCGGTGATACACTAGGAATGCGTTGCCCTGGGGACCACAAACTAAATCATTAATAATAAATTCTATTATTTATTATTTATTTTTTTCACCGATTTTTGTCTTCTAGTCATGTAGACTCTAGGAAGATCTATTCATCAGATGCATATTATGGTTATGCACTTGATGAACACCAGAGTAAAATTGGGTAAAGGTATTAAAAAATAAAATTTGGTAAGGTATTGTGTAAAAGGACACCTTACAAATAAAAAAATTAATATTTCATTCTGAATGTAATTAAAACAGATCTGATTAAGTCGACACATCTTTTATTACCAATTTAATTAAATCAATATATAATTTGTTTAGCCCAAAACAATACACTGAGAACATAACACACTGTTATATGTTACACTAGAACTCATAAAACTATTTAATTTAATATAGTATGTTTTTTGTAGTTAACTATCTGAAAAAGCATCAACTATAACCACTTACCCGGAAACTCTTGCCGCATATATCACATACATAGTTCTTCTCAATGGGGTAGTGTTTGTCCGGATGTACTCGTCGGAAGTGCGTCCAGTACTCACGGGCGTTAGCTATGACCTCCGAACACTATTAATTAAATCAATGAATAAAATTAGTCTAATTATAATAGATACCTGTTAAACTATTTAATAGAATTTTACGATTAAAGTAAATGTTTGGCCTGATGAAGTAGTGGTAGGTAAAAACTATTTCCACAGCGCAATAATAGTTTCTTATCAATTTGCGATTCAGCTGAAAATGTGATGTAAATCATATCAATGAACACTTAGACATAAGGCGACCATCCCAGTACTCAGAGCGGCAATGCATCTAAGGTTGATTACAGATGTCCATGGGAGGTAGTGACTACTTAACATAAGTTTCACTGCAAACTTGTTTGTTATTTCTAAACAAGTTTTGTATGCTAAGAGGATGTGCTATTTCTAAAATAGTTTGTGTATATCATACATGAAAATGAATAAATATTATTTTTATCATCTCCAGTCCGCCTGGTGGTAAGTGGTCACCGCTGCCCATGGACATTAGTAATCATCCCTTAGTACGATTGAATCATACCTGAGGTTGACTACAGATGTGTTGTTGTTGGACTACGATGTTCGCTTCGCGTTTGAGTATATCCGGCAACCACGCTTCTCCGATAAAGAATTGCCTCACGGGGGATTAAGAAAGATGGCGGTGGTATCTCCCCGGTGGAACTATATGAGTTCTACCACCTGGCAACACATTTTACATTACATGACATGAAATCAGCAAGCGTTGTTGTACCATTACCACTCACATGTTCGCAGGGCGAGGGCCAGGTGGTGTTGGAGGGCGCCTTGCCGTAGTTCTTGGGCCGCTTGCGCGCGTGCGCCGTGCGGTGGTGCAGACGCAACGCCTCCGCGTTCGCGAACGACTCGCCGCACACTCTACACCCGTTTCTGTTGGAAGAAATTACAAACAGTTAGACTACTCCAAAATGCCTTCTAATTAAATAAAATAGTATTGGCAAATTTTATTTTTACAATTTAAATGAATATAGAATCTCAGGAGGATAAATGTAGAAATAATGAATATGATAATATTTTTTCTTAAACTTAATATTTATAATGTATTTGACGCAGATATTCAGTCATCTATTTCACTGGATGAAAGGATACCCTATATTTTTTTGTACCCCTAACAATTCAAAAGTTGCAAATTCATTCGCAATTATAGCAAAAAATTAAAACTCAATACTCCGGTACTTTTTAAGGTACAGGTATTTTATTATAACTTAATATACTCACAAGTTCTTCCCCTTGGTGTGCTTCACCGAGGTGACCATGTGCCTCTTCCACGCCTCCTCCGATATGAACTTGACATCGCATTGCTCGCAGTACGGACCTGTCTCTTGACCTTCTTCCGTTTTCTCCTGTTTCAGAATAGAGTAAGTAGAATTTTAGTATATGGTGGTAGACCCTGTAGAACTCCGGTGCGGTGCGCGAAATTAGCGTTTCGATCATTTATACAAGAAGCAACCACGATGGGCAAAATAGAAAGGTAGAAAGTAAATATAGCATAATTGAAAAACTAAATATTGAGTTTTATTTTACATAAATTATTTGAAAAACATAAATTAATGATTTAATAAATCCTTACGTGGCGTGGCGTGTCGCCACCGCTGTTTTGATACACCTCATAGATGTTTTACCTCAAAAAATAAGACAGACATACTCACAATAACACCATATTTATGTATCAAGTTCTCATGTCTTACGCACGTTGAAGCGGACGCCTCAGTTATATTGTTCTGCGGGGTCCGTTGAGTTTGGAACCCTAAATCAATCAACGCCGCAGATGCAAATCAATCCGACGGGTGCTTGATGCGCACGTGGCCCAGGTACCACGTACATTTACTTACAACAACGTCCTTGTGCATCATGGTCTTGTGCATGGTGAGGCCGAGCTTGCTCACGAACGAGTAGCCGCACACGCCGCAGATGAACTCCGACGGGTGCTTGATGCGCACGTGGCTCAGGTATGACGTCCATTTGCTGGGAACAAATGTTAAGAGTGAGGTTGTTATGGTGTCGATTTAGTGGCAAATAACCTCCTTTTAAGTAAGTCAGGTTTTAACCGTCTTCAAAATAGTCAGTTTTTAGGATCGTAACATAGGCAACATTTTAGTCCGCAAACAATTAAGTGACGGGGCAGGCGTAACTTACGTAGTCGGCGGGGAAAAACCGTATTAATTAGTCTGTATATTTTTTAGCCTTAATGATTAACAAATAAATAATGTCAAATGAGTCGATTTTTAGCCTTAAAGATTTACTGGCCAATAATTAAGATAAGTGTAAGTCGGTACTTAGCCTTAAAGATTTACTGTTAAATACGCAATGTATGTGAGTCGGTTTTTAGCTTTTAAGTTTTACCGGCAAACAAATAATGTAAAGTAAATCCGTTTTTAGGGTTAAAGATTTATTGGAAATCCTTCGTATATTTCGAATACAATATGCTGTGTATACTTACGTAGAAACTTCATCACAATATTGACACTTGTACGTAACACCCTCGTGCCACCGTTGGTGCTGTTTTGCCTGAGTGCTGTAAAAATAATTTACTACATACATTTTATTGTCGGTAATAGATATACACAGGTACAGTACGTAGAGTATTTTTATAACTGGACGTCGTTAGGCACGTCAACTGTGAATATGGAGTTGAATATAGATTAGTAAAAGAACTCTTATTTTATTGAACTACTATTTTGATCCTTATAATAAATCTATACAAATAAATAAAATAAACTGCTTTTTACTAAATGCCTGTGTATGTATACATTGTTATGTACCAAAATAACATTTTCTTCAATTTTTGTCTGTCTGTCTGTCTATTTGTTCCGGCTAATCTCTGGTACGGCTGGGCCGATTTTGACGGGACTTTCACTGGCAGATAGCTTAGGCTACTTTTATTTCAAAATTATATAATATAATATGAACGCGAATCAAATTCCACACGGGCGGAGCCGTGGGCACAGCTAAATAGGGCACAGTACTAAATAAAACATATCATGCTCATTTACCGGAGGTATATGTCTATTGCTCTACCTGGATAATTGGATGGATATCATTCTTAGAAAGATGATTTTCTGCAGAGCTATTTTCAAATCAACATTCTAGACTAAAATAAATAATTAATATAATATTAATTTATACTCACGTCGTTTTCGAGACGTATGAACACGATTTGCAGGCGTATTTCTTTCCGTGGTTTGAAGAGTGCTTTTGTAGTGAACGTTTACTTTTGAATCGGAATTTACATATAGGACATTCCATTTCGCCCGCTTTCTGAAACAAATGTTTATTATAATTACATAATGGAAATACGCATGCATACAAACACATTTATACAATCATGTAAGAATACTCGCACGTATACGTGTAACCACAATTATATTTAATGCTACAAAATTTCCTAAAAAAATACTTTAATGTTAATACATACAATCATAAACAATTCACTTGTAAAATAGTAGAAGTCCGAAGTAGTGATCTGTGTCCCTCACGATCTTTTTTTCATCGTATAAATGTAGCAAATGAGCATGCAGTCCATCTGATAGTAAGTTTTTACTACACACTACGTCGGTAACTACGCCTCTCTAAAACCTTATCGCAAGAATTGCTTTATGGTGGATAGTAAAGGTGAATTATACTAGTTCTATCACCAGATGATAGCCACTAGGCATCCAGTGCCTCAACGGTATAAGTCTATCGTAAATAGATGATGATAACGAACACATGTTAAATTAGTTGTTGTAGTCTACACAAATTCTCAAGTCCAGGTCGAGTTCAAGTAAGGTTTCACAAGATTATCACAAGTTATTACAGGTGTTCATAGGCGGGAGTGACCATTTATTATCAGGTGGACTGCATGGCCGTTTGCCTCTTTTATTCTCACATAGGTATAGAAATATTCACTCACCACATCATGCTTGCTGACATGGTGGTTCCACGCGTCGGTGTCGATGAATCCTTTGTAGCACAGGTTGCATTTGAATGGCGCGTTGCGGTAGTTTGAGGACTGCTGCCGCTTCAGTACTTCCTCCTTTTGTTCCTCGATCTGATTGATATATAAACATGAATCAAAAAATATTAAAAAAAAATATTCTTTTTTTTTTATAAAGGTAGCAAACGAGCATGCAGTCCACCTGATGGTAAGTGGCCACTACCGCCCATGGACATCAGTAATCATCCTCAAGTACGATTGAGTCATACCTAAGTTTGATCACAGATGCGTTGCTACCCCTGAGGACTAAGATGTTCGCCTCGCGTTAAAGTATAGCCGGCAACCACGCCTCTCCATACCGAAACAAAATAAATTACTTCCCGGAGGATTATGAGGGTGGCGGTGGTACCTCCCCGGTCGAACTACATGAATTCTACCACCTTTAAAATTTATTCCTATCTTGTATTTTTATTCCTATCTTGTATTCGTTTAGTTGAGTTATATACAATGGTGTTACTCGATCATGTGAGGCCCTTGTCCAATTTATTGGACAGGGCTCTGTTCAATATGGAAAACGGTTTTTTAGTTTTGGCTGACGAATCTCAATTAAAAGTATCTCAATTCTTCAGTATTTTGAGGCACTTTCGTACCACGCTCCTTGACCAGGCCCCTCCTTTCGGTTGGGGCCCTTAGCATTTTGCCGACTTGCCACCCTTGTTATGCCCTGATTAGGTATATAAAATGTATAAGTAGTGATAGGCTCGTGGTAGAGGTGCACATTTTGTAAATAAAACCGAAAATTAGTTCTCCTCCCTCGCGCTCAGAATCGTTTGGAAACGTCTTGAGGGACGCAAAACTCTTAAACTTGCCAGGAGCATTGAAGACTTTAAGTACAACGCTGTCTGTGAGGAATACATAGTTTAAAGTGTGAAATACTTAGAGCGTCATAACAGAGACGAAGTGCACGAGGTCGACGTCCTCGTCGACAACGCCACCCGTATTGAGCGATGAGGCGCGATACTGCGCTTCGGCTTCACCGTCTTCACTGGTCCTGTCCTTGGAGTTTTGTTTCTTGTTACCTGAGAGCAGCGTCATAGCTAGGGGCTAGCCAAATGGCGGTTGCCAGAGACGTCACGTTGAGAGGGACGCATTTTTTAAATTAAACCGAAAATTGGTATCTCCTCTATTTTTTGAAGTCACTTGAAAACATCGTGACGGGCGCAAAATATTTACCTCGCTAGGGGCATTCAAGACTAGCTACGACGTTCCCTGTTAGCAATACTCAGTTCAAAGTGTGATACACCGAGAGCGTCATTATAGACACGAAGTACACGAGATCGACGTCCGCGGCGTACGCGCCGCCTTGCGGTCTCGACCGACGGCTTTTGCATCCTTACTGGTACTATACTCTTGGTTTTATTCTTTTGACTCTGTGAAGACTTAGTTTTTTTGTAACTGTGACATACCGAGAGCGTCATAACGGTGACGAACTGCGCGAGGTCGACGTCCTCGTCGACGACGCCGCCCGTGTTGAGCGTGCGGCGCGTGCGCGGCTCGCGGGCCGCCTTGCGGGGACGCCCGCGCTTCGGCTTCTCCGTCTTCACTGTCGTGCTTGGGGTTTTGTTTTTTGATGCCTGTAAGAGATTAGTTTGAAATACTGGACGAAACCGCTATAATCATTTTCTGAAGCACATCGACGTTAACCAAAAATTAATAAGTTAAATTAAAATCTCATTCCTTTAAATTCATAACATGTAAAGCTGGAGGTGGTAGAACTCAACCGGGGAGGTACCAACGCCACCCTCATAATCCTCCGTGAAGCAATTTGTTGTGTTTGGAGAGGCGTGGTTGCCGGCTATACTTACAAACGAGGCGAACATCTTAGTCCTCTCGGGTAGTAACGCATTTGTGATCAACCTTGGGTCAATCGTACTTGGGGATGACTACTAATGGGCGGCAGTGACCACTTCTCGGCTACTCCGAAACTGGGGTTATGCACCACCAGAATGTTGGCAGGTGCGCACCCGGGCTGCTTCTCACTTGGCAAAAGCCAAACCAGTACTAATAGTATTTTATTATTATGCTAAAAAAAGTTAAACAATTGTGTCACATCATCTATCTATACATATAATAAAGCTAAAGGGGGTCGAAAGTCTGTACATAGAAGATATTCGAAAAAAATTGGCTGGGGATACTTAATCGATAACAGAACACGGTCCAACAATTTTTGTCTGTTTATCTGTTTGTCTGTTTATTTAACAATCCCATTTTTGGTTTGATTTGGTTTGCTTTACGCAACACGTGTTACTACGCATAAGCGACGCCCGACGCGCCGCGAAACCTTACTCTTGTAAACGATAAAGGTCTTTATAAAATGATATAATGTTTTTATATAGTTACCGCTGATGTTTTTCTTCTCTCTTTCTTTGTATCAGGTGAACTCTTATCTAATTTCTCAGTTTTCTGCATTTTGTTGAAAGTGGTCACTTTCTTATCCTTATTGCTTTTATGGACTGACAACGGAGCATCTTCATTGTCACTAGAGAGACCTGCAAAGTCATCACCATCATCTTCTTGCTTAATATTATCTAGATCCTGATCATTTGGATCAACATTTTCTGTTTTCTCATATATGTCATCTATTACCATATTGATAACAGATCCAATATTTTCTCCTTTGTCGTTTGGTTCATCTTTGATGTCAAAGTCTTCATGGGTATAACAGCGTACACTCTCCTCTGGGACCTTATGTACAACGAGGTTGGTTGAAAGCAGAAAACTTTGTCTATCTATATTTTTTATGTCTTCCGTTGTAATCTGAAATGTAAAATATTGTTATTCATAAAAAACCAATATTATTGGACTTGACTATTTTATTTTCTTTTTAATTTTTTGACCTGATTCAGAGTTATTTCTTCCAAATAATTATGAGAGTGATAATGTTTTAACATTTTTATGGAGACTATTCAAAGAATTTAAAAAAATGATATTTCTATTCAAAGAATAAAAAAAATGAAAAGATATTAACCATCTTCTTATTGTTTGTGTACAAACCTTGTCATTAAATTGCATTATAGCATACAAAGTGGCTTGACCTCTAAGGCACTTCTCTCTAAAGTAGTAAAACTTCTTTATCAACATTGCACATTCGTAGCAAGCAAAAGTGGGTAGGTTGATCTCGCCTAGGGGCTGAAACATGAAAGGAGAAGTAGTAAGTAGGTCCAACTGAAATCTGCACAACAATATTAAAATTAATTTTAAAATTGAATGAACAATACATGAGCATGAGCAGCTACAATTGAAACTGACTATATGATGCACTTTAGAGTCTGTGTATCATCTGTATAGGATGTACGAAGATGTAGGTTATATGAGAGGAAAATACACCATTTAAAATAAAATCATTGTTTTAGTTTATTTTAATTTATAGTGTATATCTACAGTTGTCGTTCTGCTCTGTGGGAAAGCCTAAGTAGGCCTAATAGTTTATAATATTATTAACATTTATAGTATTATTACTTTTATAAAAGCAGGAGAGTGCATTTAGTATTTAAAAATAATATTTTATGAAGTGACTTGCGTGATTTTATATTTTTTTTCAAATACTTAAAATATTAATACACAATGTATTTATTTCATATTATTGTTTATTCTTTTAATATACACGATAAAAATAAAATTACAAACATTTTTCCAATATATTTTTTTGAGCTTTTAAGTCGAATGAGATTTATTTTACATCTACTAACTTTAATCCAAATAAACTTACATTGGCACCAGGTATGGGTTCATAATACGTGCTCAGTGGGTACGAACGCAAATCGTACATCCTGACGTCCGTAATGAGGCATATCCTGCACACCCTCAACTCCTCCATCGCGATTCAACACGGTATCAAGTTTTAAAACACTTTTATACACATAACGAACGGTACAAGTTCATACATTCGCGGTAAATAAAACCACGATAGAGTTAGAAAATGTTAGAACTTCTATTTTATGATATGCAATTAAAATCACCTTGTACGCGGTATGTTACAAATAATTTGACTTGATAACAATAAGTAATGAAAAATTAGCATCGTACTTTTATATTATAATAAACGCAAAACTATATTTCAAATAAAAATAAAGCAATAAATATAACAAGTATGTCTAGTTTTACACAAGACGCCAACTGGCTGCCATTTTTGATTTTTTGTTGTTGACTTGACATGACACGAAGATGACAATACTCTAACGTTTTAAAATTAAACCTTAAAATAAAATAAAGAACATTTTAATTTAATGTTTATAAGTCTCAACTTTGAATAAGAAAACATTAACAACCATTAAAAAAGTTATTTTTAATATTTTTTTGTACAATAATGTTACCAATGGCGGCAGTGGCAAATTTCGCAAACAGATGGCGCTTACAATAAAATTTTATAAATCACATTGATTTTTATTTATAAATATCAATGTTTGTATGATTGTTCTCTAAATCCAAAGATTATAAATAATATACCTCTATACCGATACGATACCATTAATGAAACTTGATGAAACTTTGGTAGGGACTGGGGATGCCCGCGAGGTATTCGGGTCCAATAAATCTATTTTTTTTATCATTTAAAGGTAGAAAACGAGCATGCAGTCCACCTGATAGTAAGTGGTCACTGCCGCCCATAGACTTCAGTAATTATCCCTAAGTACAATTAACCACAGATGCGTTACAACCTCTGAGGACTAAGATTTTCGCCTCGTATATATTTGTAGCCGGAAAAAAAACAAACCGAAACACAATAATTGTTTCACGGAGGATTATGAGAGTGGCGGTGGTACCTCTTCGGTCAAACTAAACGAGTTCTATCACCTGGATATATATAAATAATTTACTTTTTGTTGCTATTTATTTTTAATCTTAATGTGACATTGCAACGTATGCTGGGTACAGCTACACATTAATAAGTGTGTGTGTGGTGCTGCAGATGTCCATAAGCGACGGTGACTACTTACCATCAGGTAGCCCGTCTGCCTTATCGCTAGGTTTAGGTATAAAAAAGTAGGCGGCAGAGGCCACTTACCTTCAGGTGGACTGCATGCTCGTTTGCTACCTTAGCACAATAAAAAAAAACTTATAAATTTGTAAGTGTAACTGCAATTGCATTGCTGTTGGATTTGTAATATTGCGGAGTCACCAATGCATCTTCATCATTGAGTGTATAGCAAATTACTACATTTGCCAATTTATTAAGTTTTCAGATTCAACTAAAACCAAATAGACATATCTGTGTGGTGCAAACACGAATAATCGAGGTACATACGTTTATTTTTAAGTAAAAAAACAAAACAGACCTAGAAATCAGCCTTGAGAGATGCCGAGTTTACCATGGCACCCTAATGCTTTAAGCACATAACAGTACATCTGTACTGTTTTGTTAACTGTTCTCTAAGAAACAATTCACTATAATGATACATTTCTGTAAAGTAAAACCAACTTATTATTGACCGGAACATAGGGAATCATTATACACTACGGTGGGCTACAAAAGCTTATTATTACAAAGGATAAGTATTATGAACATTTGACCAACTTTGTTTAACCATTAAAGTTTTTAAACTTTTGAAAAGCCAAAGGAATTCAGCAATGTGAGTAGCTTGTATAATTACTAAAACTTCGCTGTCCGTCCGTCTTCCACAGGTTTATATATATATCTCTTAAAGCGTAATATGTAGACCCGTGAATTGTTGAGTGTGTAATTCTGCGGCTGCGATGACAACATACACTAAAAATAAAAAAAGCTAAAAATAAAGCAGGTACCTATACGAGAAACGGTCGTTTTTAGCTAGCGTCTAATTTGTTCTAAATCATGAACTACTTTTCAAAGTGTCAAGTTATGGCGCGTAAATATTGTAAGTAGTGATTAAAGAATTACGTTTTTATATAGTAAGTATAAGGTTCCCTACGCATAAGATTCCCTGTGTACGGAATTCTTTCTTGTGTAACTCTAAGAAGTTGAAAATTCGGCGTCAATTATAGGCAAGTTTCTTTTTAAATCAACCTGTAAAGGGCTGCAATAGGGATTCAAAGTTTGTGAAAAACTTTGTAATTTTTAACGTTACAAATGTAAAAAATATTATTTAGGCTTAAAATTAGGAACAATAGGTCAATGTGCTACTTATTTTAAAAATATAACCCCCAGGGGGGAAAAGCGAGCAATAAAAGTTTGATTTATACAACTTCGTCATATTTGACGATAACATTTATACATTTTACAACAAAACAATAATAAAATGAAGGTTGGGGCGGGAAATGGTGATGGTGTAAAAGCAAAGGTAATGGATACATAGAGAGTCTACCGCCAAGTACTGCTCAAACGGAAGTTGACGAGGTTGAACCGCACCGAGTCTCTATATTGTATTCAGAACAGTTTAATGAGTTTGCAAGTTTTCAAAAGTTCCTTATCGGTACAAGCGGGTACTAAGCGGGATGGGAGCGAGATCGAAAAAGTGTGTAACAAGACTTCTTTCGACACCCCCTTCTCGTCGCCCCCTTTCTTTTGACTCTCTTCGGTTATACTCGGTTTCTCCCCATACCGTGTGCCGTCTGCCTACACAACCCTTGGAGTTGCGTTAATTGTTGTTTATTTTTCAAGTGAAAATTTCTATAGCAACGATGGGCAGGGTAAACCGGCGTGGAATCACGCCATCAATAGATTTACGCTTAAGGTATTGCAAAAAAGTCTAAAACTACTTTACGAGTAAACTCATATCGTGTTAGCTATTTATCAATTCTTACGTGTTTATAAAAGCAAAGTGTGTAACTAATAAATAAATCATATACTTAATTATTTTTTTTTATTTTAAAATTTCAAAATACAATTTTAAGTTTTCACTTCTATGGACAGTCCCTATGACTGCCAATTTAATATAATAAAAAATGATAATTCATGTTTGTTCATAAAATTAGGAAAAATATAATGATAATTGATAAACTAAAATTTATACATAAATGATAGACATATTTAATTGATAAACTAATTACAACAATATATATAATTGATAAACATCACTGACGCGATGGAGAGACCAAATTAAATCGTTTGGGGGACCTACTCCCACTCCCTACCAACTCCCATTACGGGAGTGTACAAGATTGTCTGCCAGCCGAGACAAATGGAGACATATCGTGAGGCGAGCTTCATCAGCCCCAAAACATTCATCATGACGACCACGACCACTGTGTCAAGAGTAAAACGATGAAGAGGAGAAAATTTATACAGTTTCTAAATTTTCATTTGTATGTTGTATTACCTTAATTTATCCTCCATCATTTAGTGTTTAATTTAGCACTGTTATTTAATTTATTTATTCCATGTACAGTACAAGTTTGTGCTTTTTACATAAATATATACCTATTTTATCAGAAATATTTCAATTTAACTCTTCCAAACTAAACGTGATATTTTACAATATAAATTATGACTGTACAACAAATGTCTATCAAAAAGCAAAAAGAACTTCGTTCCGACCGGGTTTCATAGACCCTTCACACCGTTTTTCCGCCGAACGGATGGACGAACAAACGGATATAATTTTAATGTTTTATAAAAAAATAACAGTTATAGGAATGATTTATGGGTCTATTACTGAATATGGAAATTACGGAATGTGGTTTTCGAGTGACGACAGGTATAAGGAATACAGGATCTGAAGAAGATAGTGAGAAACCGTTGGATTACCTCTACTCTTTTGAAAAGTTGCTTAAAATCAATGCACCTAAAGCATTTTTGTTTGTTCAAAGGCTCAAGAGTTTACTGTTTTTCAGACATGATATTATTGTTTGATAAAGGCTATTTCTAAGGGCAATCTATGGGTTGCGTTGTGGTGAGTCCCTTCGAGAATTGTTACGTACTATGCCCAAATATAGACTATGTAAAGTCACTAAATCTTTTATGGGGAACTGTATTCGTTTCTATAATAAAATACCAGACCATGTTATAAATCTTTCAGAAAGAAA
>DWNR01001256.1:0-15682 GCA_018250455.1 Polygonus leo
AAAGGGGTTGAAATAGGGAATGAAAATTTGTATGAAGTTTTGTCATCTTCAAAGATATAAACATGAAATTTTATATTTAGGTACTGGATAGGGGGTAAATGAATATTTAATTTTAGTATACCCTAGTCTACACACCTAAATCAGAATCTAAAGATAATCAGAATAACACATCCAAGTCTGGTGTCCGTATTATGTATAAGAAACAAAGAGAACAAATAATAAACAACGGGTACTGCGAATTCGTTTCCAATTGTTTTCAACAGAGACAGTGCGGCACCATCGTTGGCAGCAGCGGTCGTTCCTCACTTTGTTCTGGTTATTGCGGTGACTGTAATTGCAATTTCTGAGAACAAAATACTCATACCTTAATTTTATGATCGAATGATTAGGGACAAACGTTTTGTCTATTTCTCACAAAATATCGGAAACGTAGAGTTTATAGTTGTTTTAGATATTTATCGGAAAATTCGCTTTGGCCGGTTTGGTTTGTACAATAAACAATGCAAAATAATTCCACAAACTAAATCAGTCTCCTCACAAGTAAGTTCCAAATTCGATACTGTGATCGGGTGGCACTATTGCAATTTACTAGCTTTATTTTCAGGGAAAGACCAGGAAACGTTTCTGCTTACGTCGGCGGTTCTACACTGCACTGCGACGGCAAGGTGTCGCAGTAATCCACTGAAGTGTGCAGCAGAGAATTATATTTTTTTTATCCTATAAAGGTAGCAAACGAGCATGCAGTCCACCTGATGGTGATTACTGATGTCCATGGGCGGCAGTGACCACTCACCATCAAGAGAGCTTCGTAGACTTTGTAGATAATTAATAATAATTTATTTCCTTCATACGCTATGCTTTTTAGTGACATTTACATATGAGTCGAAATATAATTATAGTTGTTTTATATTTTGTAGCTAAAATTCAAATTATACCCTTGTGTATAAATAAATAAAAACTCGTTAACCTACATCGTGACGCTCCATTTTATGATACACATAAAAGTAAGCAAAAATGTTACATTTTTGCTACATTTTAGAAACACTGCACATGCAGTAAATATTTATATGCATATGACTTTGGGTATGGGTCAGTTTAAATTTGAACACCTATTTTTAATTTCACAAAGCTTGAGGAAAACGAGTCAGTTAAACGAGACCTTATAGCAGTTGGAACTTTGATTCATATTGGGACAACCGGGCTGCTAGCCACTTTTGCATAACTTTTTGCAAATGCAAAAAATACAAGTGTGAAAGCTTATTGCTAGAATTTGGGAAAGATAAAGCACCGTCAAATCGTTACCCACATTTTTGTCTAGCCCTTACACACTTATAGAGTTTGTGTGAATTATGTATATAACATGCAAATGGCACTTAATTTATAATCGCATAATTAAAATACGTTATCATTTTATCTGCATTTACGTCGTACAATCATAAATTTGGTTGGCTTTTGTTTATCTACCGAAATTTTAGTAGTACCAATGTTTGCTATACACTTCTGAAAGGGATTTCACACAAAACGGTAAAATTGAGCAGATGCTTTTGACTTTCGGCAAAATTACTGACTAGATACGTTAAGAAAGGAAATGGAGAAATGCATGGGATAGATTTACCTAATAATAACGAAACTATATCAAATGGTATTAAATCACGTTTGAACTTTTCATTCATTCGTTTAGTTAATGTATCAAATTTCCCAGCTGCGGGTTTCAGTTTTTATTGGATTTTTTATTTCTCTAATCTTAATTCTGATGTCGAAAATTTGCCATAAAGAATGTTAAATTATGTATGAAATTTTTTTTTGAACGACTAGTCGTAGCAATAATTCTTAATGTGGCAAAATCCATAAGGCGCGTTTCGGCCTCGTATAAAATGGAAATCTCCAAAAAATGGGCCAAAGATGTTTCGAAGAGGACCCGTGATATTTGTATGTATTTGCTTAGCATAATAGTTGCAATATACCGTGTGCGCGTCCCGACGAATGACGAGGTAGTACGAGGTATAATTTTCACTATTTGTTATGTGACACCCATTCATCATCAGACATTAGAAATCCATTAGAGCTTTAGGCAAATTTGTGGAATGAGTTTAAACAAGAATTCATTATCAGATTATTACTGGTGAAATACGCTCACAAGCCTAGGTTATTCATAGAATATACTTTTTATAACTTATAATAGGTGTTGTTTACGTGCAACTTCTTATAGTCCTAAAGAGAATAAAAATATACCTACCCCTTGATTCCACGTAGCATAGTGCATGATGCGTGAAATTGACTTAATTTCTATTTTACTTGCACATGACAGAGTAAGCGGGCGCCGTATACATATAATACACGTACATCGATATAATATAATTTTGTCTACGTATCGTGTATGAGCTTCATATGAGTGACTGGCTACCGTGGGATTCTACTTATATGTATATGCATTCATTTTATTTTCTTAATACATTTTATTACTCATAAAAGACAGAATGTATTTTAGTTTTAGTTACTTAATATGCTTCTGATTATTTAGGTAATGTAATTAATTCGCGTTATATGTATTTTTCTATTCTTCACATAGTCTACATATAATATTAACTACTAGAAAAATATCGATTTATGATATGGAATGAAGTGTACATTTATTTTAAATACATATTTGACTTTAGTATATTGATCAATAAAAACAAATAAACAACCTTCCACTTACTTAGTGTAAGTAATGATTTGCATGAGTTGTGGGTATCCCTTGACACTAAGATAAATATACAAACAATATCCAAATTCAGAGCGTATCCTAACTAAATTACTCAATGAGATGTCTTGATCTGAATGATGCAAATATTCGGGGTCTCGCTTGGGACGTTGATTAATTAACTCAATGTTTTATTGAAATAATATTACTTTACATACAAATTTTGGCCTTGCAACTTTATGGAAAAAAATAAAACATACATACGGTATATAGTATTATGGTATCTTATGATATTATGTGCGTCAAAAAGCGAGAAAAGCTTTGAAGAATAATCCTTAGAACACTGGATGATTAATATCACTGTGTTTGGTTGCCAAAACTACGAGAGTGAACAAATGCGTATCGTATTAATACACACAAACCGGATTTAAATTAATGACTTCTGTGCACAATTCCTCAATTCATTAATTATAGAAAATAATTCTAGTCACAACCTTGTAGGTACACAGATGTAAACAAAATAATGTTATGTAGTTAGTACATATTATATATGGCGATACTACATATACATACTTATATTAAAATTAAAAAAAAAGCTAATATAATTGGGAAACAAGTGGTTGGTGCGCATACTGAGGACATTGACCTTCGGAATTGTACATGTAACCTCTCGATAATTACATGTTATTGATAATAGCACGTATTGCTGGCATTAAGCTATCAATCACGTCAAGATGTCCACGCAGCAGGTCCAAAACTAGTTTTCTTTTTATTACTACTATAGAGCTTCGAATATTTGACTTATTGTGTGGATGGAAAGTAGAAAAGGTAAATTATATTATTGTATTTTAGTACAATTAAAAATATTCTTTATTTCCAACTGTTAATTTTTATTTACATTGTCACTATTTCAACGGGTAATGTTAATTATTAATCCGAGTATATTTGTCTCATGTTTTTTTTTAAAGATGACGCCATCTTGAATTGTTGATCATTTCGTCTTTTTATACCTCAGTTCAGACAGGACTGACAAAACAATCTAACCTTACCTAACCAATCCTGGTTAGGTAAGGGTAGATTGTTAAAGAAAATTCAAGAAAGCAAGCTTTTTATGTGTTCATAATTGCTCAGTATATTGTACTGGAGGCAAAATAAAAACAGTTAAAATAATATAAGATTATTACAATACCAATACCTAAACATAAACGGATTAAAAAGATATTATAAGTCCGGTACGAATAATAAACCTATACGAATAATTTGTAACTATGCATATATGCGTAGGAGCTAATTTAGAACCTCAAATATATTTTGCCAACGCAAATTAAATTCGACAAGGATCAAAGTTAATAAAAAACTTCATAATTATTTACTCATAACTCTACGATCAAAGCCTTTTAAACTTGAAATGTTAAACAGAAAATGCCCGTAGAATCACGTTCTAGGAAGCCAGAACTAGAGCTTTTGAACTTGAACGAAATGGCTTCCATATTTGTTTATTTTGTTTTCAGGTTGTAAGAAATGGAGTACTTTTAATGTATTAAGTGCAGACCAAAAAAAATTCTATCCATACAAATGATAAAAAAGTATTGTATGATAAAAAAGTATTGTTTAATGTCATTTCGAAAATTTACAGTGTTTCGTTATAATAATATATTTGAGGTATAGATGTCACATTCTATGAATTTTATTTATTTCCTTTTTTTAAAAGCAACAAGAATGTATGGAGGTTATTGCGAATGAATGTATCATATTATCATAAGTCCAGTCATATTAGGGGTTTCACCTCGGAATGATAGATAGAGCTAAAAACTTGTATAAATCTTTATTTTGACACATTTAAACTTATTTCAACACCTGTTTATCGTAGGTTGTCCGCGACTACAGATATTCTGAGGTCAAAAAATCGTTTCTTTATACATTTTTTGCATATATCGCGTTCCTATGGATTCAGTGCTATTTTTTTGTATAATTTATATTGTGGAAGATAAAATTCTCTCTTTTTTCATTTTTTTATCTTGAACTATTTTCCAGATAGACGGTAGAGAGCGCGCAATTACGGCAATAATTATCAATCCTTCGTGTCAACAAACAGTCTTGACATTCTTAATTTTATGCCATTTTCAAAACTGCAAAGAACTGGCATGGCATAACCTCATATGGAAATACCATAACACTGAAGGCAATCAACTCTTTGAGAAGTCTGAAAGACTGAATTATGTATTTGAAATAAGATTCTGTCTGAGATCGTTTCGTTGTCTGAGATAAATGTCCAAATAATAAAATGAATGGCCCCAGTGCCATCTTACCATTAGCGCTACTAATATGATATATGTGTCTAACAGCTTTATAGTTTTTCTGTCTATTCGAATAACAACAATTAACAAACCTAACATTTTAGAACAACATTTAAATAACTGATTGGTAAGACAACAGGATTGATAATAATAATTTATATCTAAGTTAGTAGCTGAACTCCTTGTTTGGAGTGATTCTTAATTATTTAACAATTACAGCCTAGAATAATTTAGTGAATGAAGTTAATTAAGTTAGGTATAATAAATTACATCTTTTCGAGATCTTAGGTGGTTACAATGTTCGTATTTTTAGGACGGTTTTGTTTCACACACACGATGACAGGAGCATCCACTTCGTAGAAGTCGAAGAAATTCCATGAGGAACGAAGGAAGTGGTCATTGCAAAGGTAATAATATTGAAACATATTCTTTAAATGGGGTGAAGAAAAAAGGGGACTGAACAGAAAGTATATGAGAATTAGGAATATGGAAACTCAAATTCAAAATATTTTTATTCAAAGTAGATATTTTACCGAACTCTTTTTGAAAGTCACGAAGGTAACACCGTTTTCAAGGTGTTTTGTTATGAAAAAGTAACGGCAAAACAAAATCCATAACAGATATCTTGAAAAAAGTATATGTATACAATTAATGAACTTACATCTGTCTATTATTAGTGGAAGTGTAGGCACAGATTTAATTCAGATCATACATTGTTATCATTTAAATAAGCACTAGTTTTATAATAAGTTTTATGTATCTATTTATTTATTTATTCATTATTGAACCAAAAAATATATTATGGTACAAAAGGCGGACTTAATGCTTATGGTCTGGTAACAAGATTAAGCTACCTTACATAGTCTGCATTTGGGCAAAGCCAGCGTAAAGCCAGCTCTCTCATTGTAGCTGGCCGACTGTATCCAGATCAACCGTAAGTCAGTCAAACCTACATTTGCAACTCAGTAGTTGTAATTCAACTAGCGAGCTCTCATAATCCTCAGTAGGTATATTCATGTGTTTCGGATTTGTATTCACTATCGGATTCATTACCACCTCTGGCTAACTGGTAGAGAAGGTCCCTGATTTAAAATTAATGAAAACTGAATTTCTCCGAGGACAATACTGCGGGAAAATATTCTGAAAGCTTATAAACATTCTAAACTATTCACTTAAACTTTCTACTAGAAGGAGATTTGTGTGAAATGTGTGGCTCATTTCTTATTTAGTTTCTAAAAGAAGCCAGTGTTTGTTTTAAGGAATGACTTTTCTTTTAAGTTTCCTTAACGTAAAGTTGTACGAAGTGCCATCCATATTCTGCCACCACAAAAACCTATGCACACGGGGTCATATCCGAATATGCCTCCTGGTATTGGGATTCTAATAAAACCAGATACATAACCACATGAAAATAATAACCTTGTAAATTATAGGTTCAACTGAAATATCATGTAGGTTCCAATACACGTGTCGCGTGTAGGCACGTGGTACTAGAATCTCTCTATTATGCTCCAGCAGGTTCTTAGAATGTAACCAACACTAACATTGGTAGCAATTGTTTCCAATCGGGTGATATGTCATTGAAAACATACCTTTTTGACGTAAGTATTTCCTTCAATATTAATTGTGTTTAATAAAATTGTTATCGTAGTTAGAGATCTTAAAATATTGATTTTGGTTTCGCTAAATTAAATCAAATCAATACATCCACTGATGTATCAAAAACTAGATAATAGAGGCCAAATAAATGTTTTATATTAAATCACTTTATTTACTAACTGATTATTAAAGGAGACAAAAATTATATTACTGAACTCTTTGATAATTAATATACAACATGTTCTATGATTATGAACTGATCGTCTCTGTCACGTCACGGTGATCGTCAAAGTGTGATAATAATGCGTGTGCTTGTCACATCAAAAGATATCCTAAATGGAGAATCCACTAAATACGCCAGACAAAGATAATTCGAATCCTTTTAAATTTAATTTTGACATTGTGTTCAGACCCAGCTATTGTTAATTCCGTTGTTCGGGTTTACAGCTTTATAATGTTGATTAAATAAATAGGAGGTTCAATAAGAAGGCAAAGTTCGATTTTACGGATAAATAAATTAATTCGCTCATATAAAGTTCTATCATTTATTTAAAAAAAATAATTGGGGCGTTAAAAAACAAAATAAAAGTTTGTAAAGAGTATAATGCGGGATTTTTCAAACGAAAATTTCTACTTAAGCAATCATTTTTTTTGCAATAATTGAAAATGTTCATAGTTCATAAAAAAATTCAGACTATTACATGCTTTTCAATCCACAGTATTTTTGGTTACACATCGCAGGGTTTATATGTTAATATCTATTGAAAGTAATTTCTACCACGGTATTCAACCTGTTAAATTCCTGTCGTTGTTATGTGCTACACCTAATCGCAAATGGTTGAGATTGAAGATCTTTCACCAGATTCTATTATATTACATTTATTAAAAAAAAATTGCATTGCATTAAAGACTTGTGGGTAAGAGTAATTTCGTGGATATATCCCGTTCGTGGTTACGCGACACGGTGAAGTAGTAACTTAAATCAAGTCGCCATTGCTACGTAGCACGTAGCGATTCTACGATTCCGATATTCAGTAGCAATCTATCGGAAGAGCAGTCGTAAAAGACGTATTAATATGTATTGGTTGTTACTGCTAGATTTGTTAGTGTAACATTGTAGATGGTAGGCTGCGACAGAGATGATATTGAGCATTTTGGTCAAAACACTTAAACAAATGTACGTTTCATTGAGTATAATTACAATTTTTAGGTCGCAAAATGTCTAGATTTTTTTGTTGATGCATGAACACATATCCAGATCTGCCAAGAAATTCCAATTGAAACATAACTGTGAGTTAAACATGAAACCCCTTAATTTCGAACTGGTGTAATGAAAATTAAGGTAACGCAGAATTTTAAATTTGTATTTCATTATATGATCAACTGCGACACTCAATGAAAAGTTCTTCAATTTAGTAAGGACCTGTCTGATTTCATGCAATGCACGTAACTGAGAAACAAGTTTCGCTTCCTTGTTCTGTACCTAGAACTTTATTCATTTGCGTTTATGCATATGTATGAAAATTTAACTTGCTCAAAATGCTTTATAAATGTGTGTGGTATATCATTATACATGATGGGGTGACGTTGTGGAACACTTCTCGTGGCTTTATTTAGCTGTGACAGTGATTAATGTATTATTTATTTTTCTAAATTCATTCATGGTACGTAAATATGGTATTAAAAACGATCAAGTGTAAATCAGAATGTTACAGCAAGGGTTAAGTACCACTGTATAATTGTTTTCAATAAACATTTGCAGACATTTCTAACAGTATGATTTTATACTTTTCCTGTCTAGCTGAGAAGCTAACAAAAAAACAAAGGAACGTAAAAAGTATAGTGAACCTGAAATTGGAAATTTGTATTCTTTCTCTAACTAGTGATATTAGGAAATTGGGATCGCTAACTAACCAGGGATTTCCAATTGAGACCGGCCATAAGCATTTGGTAAATATACGCTGCGGTTAGAGCAGAAATTTGTACGTTATACTTCCCGCTAACAAGTGATCAATGGGTTGCATTTCCTGAATTGTACGAGCGTAGTTCCAGGTATACTTTGATTTATCCACTCAGTGCATTTTTCGTCGAATATCGATATCTTTTTTAATACATTAAAGAACGAAATTACCAACTCTGTCAAAGGTTGTAAAATTATTAAAAGGCCGGGGTCCTTAATGTTTTGGATTATTCATCAGTTTGAATATTAAAGTGAAAATTCATATTATTTCATTTACAAGTTTGTGATACTGAAATTATTTGTTGTTGCTAAAGTAAAAAATAAGTAAATATAATCAAGTCCTTTATTCTTAATTATTGTATTGCATACACTAAAGAATTATTTTCATTGATATTTACGGACACATACTGGCAATATACAAACGATATCAACGTGTCCAACAGAATTTGTTCACAAATGGAATTTTGTAAGTAAACAGAAAACTATGTGTAGCGATTTAATTGTTTGTCCACTATTGTTTGTGTTGTTCACATTTTTTTCTATGCACGTTTCATATATTGTTGTAAAGCTATTACAATCGTGGCGCAGGCGCGCTCACAGCCTGAAATGGGGGGGGGGGTCATACTAATAGTAATACTATTAGTAAAAATTACTGAGTGTAATAATATGACTGCCATGAAAGCAATGGAAGTCTTCTATTTTGTTAATTTAATTCCATTTATTTGGCTGGTCGTCAATCTTCGTTAATTGATCCATTTTTTCAAGGTTTAGCAATTTGACAATAACAATTTTGGGGGGGTCATAACCCCTAGCTCCCCCCCCCCCCTTTGAACCGTGCCTAGAGGTACATGGGTACACGTTTACATATATCATACACATATATCGTACACACATATACATATATCAAAGATATCTTGGTAGTTAAATGGATATTCGAGAACTCTAACTATGTAACTAGTGCTATTAAATCTTCATCAATCGATAGTAAGGTTTGTCACCAGATATTAGAAGTGCAGTGCTCCAAAGATAATTACTAGTTCTAGTGAAGATTTGTCTTTCAGAGAATTACGTAGCAAGTGAAGAACTACTCGCATAAGGGTCACCTTAAGGTTTAAGATTCATCTCAATTAAACTGGATTAGTAAGTGGTTTTGTTAACTATACAGCATTTTTGCATAAACTTTAAAGTTATTTAAAATATAATTAACATAATAACAGTTTTAATGTTATGTAAATGTATTCATGCAGTCAATTGGCTAGCTAGGCATTATGAGTACTCGGCTGAATAGTCGAAAATTGCTCGGTACTTATTCTATTTACAAAATAGTTAATTCAGTTCCGCGTACCATACAAGCCCCGGAACATTTTCTGGGGCCTTTAATCATAAATTGAATAGCCATATAGTAATGAAATACCTTTAAATCATAAAAAAAAACTAAATAATAATGATTATATAGTCACATACATGGAACGCTGCGGGATTGTAAAGTTATCAAGAATCAAGCAGTCAAAAGTGTAACTGATAACAGATGTACCGATGTAGTATATTTTTGGCGTCCATATATTTTTCATCTTAATTTTTAATAGATAAAAGGTATAATAATGTAATAACAAATTGTTTTTTATTCTTTATTTGTATTTGTATTTACATCGTAAATCACTTAAATCACTTTCGTAACGTTAGATGTACCAGTAATAAATTACAAAGAACTATGCAACGAAATATGCTTTTATAAAACATATTTTATTCGAGCTTGAGTAGAAATCGTACTTTACGTAGTTATGCGCTTCATTTATCTTTCGTATGACATATAAATCATATGCAAGTAGGTATCATTTCATCATTTTGCCTGATGTTTTTATAAGTGACTCGGTCGTTGATGGATGACGGAGTACAATATGGCGTCCATATGTCTTGTAGTCGATATATACATAAAGTAAATACCTATGCATCATCTCCAAGAGCCACATAGATACAAATATTTATGATATCTAAGACTATGTTAGTGGAGAAGGTGGTTCTTATTGCGATATTTAGTTAAGTAATTAATAAATATTGTAAACATGCTCGTCAACAACATTAATAAGAAAATAATATATTAAAAGAAACTAGGCTAAACTTTTTACTCATGTACCCAGCTATTATCAGGATAATGACTAATGACATGTTCAAATACATACATACATACATACATACACATCTTCACGCCAAACCCCTAACGGGGTAGGCAGAGAGTATCGAGTGCCAGAAGGTACGGTTCTGACATACTTGCCTAGCTTCTACATGTTCAGATGCTTAATAAACTTTGTAAAACGCATTCTAATTTAAGCAGAGTCTTATAGTATTTCGAAATGATTAACGATTAATTACGAATACTCCATACAATACGAATACAAGTGAATCCATAAAATATGCATCGGACAGTCCTAAATTGAATTGAAAGCGGATGGCCATGACATGCTGAAATGAATTGTAGTTGAAATACTCGTAAAATATGCGAATACGTGTAAGGATGACTGCTCTGAATCTATTTGTACAGTAAAATATGAATTTATTGTTTTGCCATCAGCTCGGTTATATATTGATTAATTATTTTTGAGATAAGAAAAAATTAATATACCCTACATATAACCTACATATTTCTATATTGTATAAAAGTAGCAAAGACGCATGCAAACGATGGTCACTACAGCCCATGGACATTTGTTACCAACCCAAGTACCATTTAAACATATCTGAGATTGACAACAAATGTGTTGTTACTCCTGAGGACTAAGATGTTCAAATCGTACCGGCAACCATACTTCTCTAAAACCAAAACTAATTAAACTGAAACTACCATAAAAGTTGATATTGTTCACTTTATGTAAAGTATCCAATATGCAGGCATGTTGGTGGAACTAACTCTATTAGTAGTTATGCTTAAAAGTTAATAATAGTTATATATAATTTTGAAAAATAACCTGTGTGGGGCTAGAATGCTATAAAGCTGAGCTCTCCACAACAAAGTCGATTCATATGTATGTGATTAAACAAGTTTTTATGTTAGGTTTAAAACGAAGAGACAGGAAAATGTAATGTATTACTTGGAGGAATACTAAATTATAAGTTCAATCCAAAATCCTTTGTCCTAAGTTCAGCCAAAAACTGACAATTTCACAAGATGTAACTCATCGATAACTTGATTACGTTGGACGATTGTGTGAATAAATGTAGTCTTTCAATTTCATAGCAATGAGTAACGTCAGTTTTTATGTACAGTTAGTATTAATTAATCAAAATTAGAATCAGTAATGAAAACTCTACATGGATTATTTTGGATTTGCGACAGAGAATGCTAGAACCAGAGTGAACTAACTACGTTTCAGCGATTTTTTACCTATTCTAACCATTGCACATTGGCACAATGGCACATTGCCTAATCTACTAGTAAAGTAGATAAGGCTCTGCCATAAAAAGTAATAATTTGGTGGCACATTGTTAGTGCGGTTACGATAGGTACAAATTTGAGATTTGAGCTGAATAAAAAGGATGAGTATTTCTTACTGATGATGAATAATTATATCACCTTTCGCCTTTACAAAGTAGGTCAATTAAATAATTTAAAAACGGATATATTATTAAAGACTTCGGGGCCTATAAGTTATAATCTAATAGTCACGCGGTCATAATGTAGTGATATTTAGTTTTTTTCATTCTTACCGCGCATACCAAAACGCTGTGTAATACCCACAGGATTCAACCGTAGAAGACTTAGGACACGAATGGGATATCTAGAAACCGAATGCAATCAACTATCCTTGTGCGGCTCGTCTGACCTGGTACAAGGAATGGTATGAATTGTTACAATCGTTACTTATAATTTCTTAATCAGATATTTAAGTTCTTAAACCTATATATCCAATGCGATGTGTATTCATGCGCAAACAAAGTGCATCCAAAATGGGCTAAAAAGTGTAATTGCAATGATTCTTGCACTAAGTGCACTATAAGGGGGTAGCGTTGGACTCTAATACATGTTATATTAAGCTGGTGCTCGTAACTGACATATAGCTTTTGTTTTTAGTTTCGTGTGATAGCTGAGGATATTCAGAGCGTTGTTCTTGCAAATCAAAACTGATTGTTTCGTCGTATTGATGTGATGAGCCTGTCATTTCTGATCATTCCCTACATTGCATTATCGGTGTGATAATCTAGCAACCAAAACCTCCATCACCGAATTAAGTAAGTACATGAAATCTTTTGGTAGCTCGATCAATCTATCGATTAATCGATAAATTTTTAAATAGTTGTCTAATAACTTACTAGTCAGAAACTGAACATTTAAAAGTCACTACGAAATAGTAACTACTAATTTTAAATTGATGAAAATAGATTTTCTCCGACGATAGTACCACGGGAAAATAAATGATTCAAAACTTTTCATTTAAACTTTGTATAAGAAGGAGGTTTGGATAAAACGTGTAGCTCTTTTCTTGTTTACTTTGTAATGTAAGTCAGTATTTATTTTATGTAATGTTTTTTTTCTGAAGTTTCGCAAACGTAATATGATATTACCACTAAAAACACTCAATACAACATTTCTCACAATTATAATAATTACGGAATATATTCCATCTTTTCCTTGAATCCTGCGGATAACATAGACTTATGAAAGATTTTCAAATAAGCGGCGAGCGCTCCACTTTATTAGTTTTAAGCTTGCTGCGTTTTAGCAAACAGTGTTTGGCTTTATGTTTTTAACCGACTTCAAAGAAAAGAGGAGGTTCTCAAGTCGACGTGTATATATATATATATTATGTATGACCACGCATAACTTTTTACAGAGTAGGTCGATTTTTTTGTTAGGTAGGTCTTGATCCAAAGTCCCATTTTTTTTCATAATTATTTGACCTTCTACTCAGAAAATATATCATGAAATTCCTCAACCTGCAATGGGTAACATCCAAACTTTCCGACATAACTTCGTTATTTATAAATCGATTTTGAAAATTCTTTTTGCTGTGGATTCAGTATAGTGTCAAAAAGGTTTTGACCATAATAATTTGACCTTGAAGTTCATAATAATTTGACCTTGAAATTTGCCAGCGAACTCCTCAATGTTTTATGTGAAACGCTTAGTTAATTACATATCCTACAGCCTATGATAAAAGTAAACCAAAACTGGATATTATAGCGGAAAGCCATGTTCTGATGATGCAGGGGTACTGCCTGTCAAAATGCTCTGTGGCATTTGCCACTTTGAAAGTAGTGTTACGAATACTAAGCAGAAACTACATGACAAGTTTCAAGTCACAACTCCTCAGTTTTGAACATCTGATTTGTAGATCTGATCTGATTAGTAAATTTATAATATGGAAAGAAGTTCAAAGTATACACTATCAATAGATCTACCACTAAAAATAGAGAAATAAACTACATCGACATCAAAATTTTAAATTATTTTATACTTTTTAGTGCAATTTGAAGTCGGTTTTATTTTTTGTTTAAAAATTTTTATAAAAAAATATTTTAAACTTTTTAGTTCGATGTGCTTTAAAAGTGTTTTTTAGATTTTTTTTAAATTTGGGTCAAGTAGAGTCTCAGTTGAATGCTAGCTTCGCTTAACGGCACAATTTCTTTTAGCCTCAACATATTACCGTCATCTCGGAGGTAGTACTATTAGAGCTACACTTTTGTTCCTCGGAAATCCAAGGACCCTGTTCCTTGGGAACTTCTAGACAGTCTCTGTGTGCACTACAATTATTCATTACTAGTTCTTCGCGTAGTGCCCATATGTCTTTTCTTATCTTATAAATGTAGCAAACGAGCATGCAGTCCAACTGATGTGAAGTAGTCACTGCCACCCATGAACATCAGTAATCATCCCCAAGCATAATTAAATCATACTTAAGCTTGATCACAGATGCGTTGCTACCCCTGAGGACTAAGATGTTCGCCTCGTGTACCTTGTTGTAAGCACCTTATTTCCTTTATTTCTTTTATTTATTAGATAAACGGGTGGTTTCCTTGCACCAAAATTATTCATCAAAACTCTATTAAGCTGTCTTCTAAGCATTGACAGGCAATCATGGCCCCTAAACCTTAACGCGAGCATAAATACCCTTAATTGCAAAATAAGGGCCACATTTTACGAAGTTTCCGAAGTATTGAAAGCTTTCTAATGTTGTTTTTTATGTTTCAACAAAATTCCGATCTTGTTAGTTCACCGTAATCACATTTTGGGGCACTCAAATCGTAAACTGAGTAGTTACAGGGCTAAGGGTATTGTTTGTCCCTTAGCAAGTATCGGGTTAAGTGACGAATTTCTTTCAAAGGAAAAAATAAGTATATGTTATGTATTTTTGTTATGTTACACATGTAATTAACGCGCTACAAATTAAGTTTAATAAATAAAGATTTATTTTGATTTTTAGTATTTGTTGTCATAGCGGCTATACACATACACAGCGGCAATATACGTTCTGTAAAAATATCAAACTAATAAGTGTTATAGACACTAAACTTATTATACCAAATAGTTAGGGATGGGCAAACGGGCAGAATGATGAACAGAAAAATGTACGGACATTACGAACGTACGGAACCTTAAAAATAATTCTATATATGTACGCGGTTTTTACACTATGTTTATGACGCTATGTTTTTCATCGCTCTTTTATCCGTTCGCCATAAGATATAAAGAAGGCATTATCCTTTATTTATTATGGCTAAGGCTATGGAAGAAAGAGCCCTATAAAATCCATTTTAAATGTAATTTTTATATCGCACTTGTTTTAATATGGCTATGAAATTTGTCCTTTGTGAGCCCTGCTGTGTGTTTTGTATGAATACCATACTTTACTCATACAAACACGAATACACATTGAAGTATATCTCATATACGAGCAATAAAGGTGTTTGCTAACGTGAAATCGTAACTCTCAAATGAATGAATTTTCACAATTCTGGGGAAGACCGTAAGATGGAACCTTCTCAAGAAGCGCCTCATGCCAGGTGGTAGAACTTATGAAGTTCGACCGGGGAGGTACCACCGCCACCCTCATAATCCTCCGTGAAGTAATTAATTGTGTTTCGGTTTGGAAAGGCGTGGTTGCCGGCTATACTTAAACGCGAGGCGAACATCTTAGTCCTCAAGGGTAG
>DWNR01001257.1:0-15675 GCA_018250455.1 Polygonus leo
CTAGCACAAGGTATTTTAAATAGATTTTGTACTAATTTCATTACTAGTATTTGAGAGTAATGTATTCATAAATATATAGGACTATAGTTTCTATGAAGCCTTAAAAACATACACGTGAAATAAAAATCGTATTATATTCTTCTTATCAATGTAGTCAAAATATTTTAAAATATTACTAGCGAACCCCGCAGGCGTTGTTCTGCCGATAACATTAAATTTTCTATAACAAAAAGTCAGAATCGAGCTTTAAAGTCTACTATCTCTAAAGTTGGTCTAAGTTACACATACAAGTTTTTATTATGTATAAAGATAATCAGAAAATGTATTTAAATTTGTACCTGGAAAGAAAACTCTTCCATAGAAACTTCCGAAGAAAAGCAGCGAGGAATAAAACTTTAAAATAAAAAGTAATCTACACGTATCATAAACAAAGAAAAATACGCATTTAACGTAAGCCACGGAAGCGGTACGCAACATTTGTATTAATTTCCTTCCCAGTTCATTCTCATCTGCAGTACAAACTTAGACAATTACGTCATAGTGCACGTAATGCCACAAATTCAAGTTAACTGACCTAATAAATTTATTGTACCATAACTAGCTATACTGGTGAGTTATGCCCCGCTCCGTCGACCTGTTTCCACTGTCGCTTCATAAGTTATTTACGACGGTGTAACTTAGAAAATTTAGAGGCCACGATAAATGTGGTCAAGACTCAAGTGCTACGTTTTACAGTTATAGCTGAATCGGATACTACATTATCTCGGGGGATATTAACTAAATATGACCTATTAAATACTTTTTATTCGTCCCCTTCATCTCTGGGACCCCGTTGCTGCTCTCTTAGTAGTTTTGTAAGTATTCGATCATTAAGTGTGCTCTTTATATACGGCGGTGTTCCTACTAACTGTTTAGATTACCCGTTTGGCCTGTTTAATATTGTTACAAATAAATTTGTGTACTTTTAAATGTGCCTCACCTACTATCAATCAATGTAGGTCTTATAAAATTCCTGTTATACATATGTAAATTGTTAAAAGTGCCCAATGGATACTTTACGCTTAGTTTAAATGTCATTAAATTTAATATAGTCATAGTCATAGTATTTGTGAAATTGACCCTACAATTCCCTTCAAATGCATGATCATTAAGTTTATACGACGCGTAAAGGTTCAGTTTAAATTATCATAACGTAATTCAGTTTACTTTATGATAAGGCTGATCCTTTACCAGATTTACCAGATCATAGAGCCAAGAGGAAAAGAAATAATTATGACTGTGGTAATTCCAAATTAGTTTGAGTTAAATGACGCTATTTCAGGTAGTATGTACACAATCACAAACGATATATTGTAAGTATATTGAAGTTTTTATTTGCACATCAAATTTAAACAATTTTTCATGCTGTAACCCTGCATTTTAAATGTTTATGACGATGTTTTGCTAGCGATAGGCAAAGAGTGTATAAAAACGATCTCGAACATTCCACCCGTAATGTGTACATTTTGTACCTATTCGCTGTCGTAACTTCGGCAGTGTCTTGGTACATCTCCTTGTTTTTGTGATCCTTGGTCACGAAGTGTTTCGGACATTTCTGATGAAGATTTATAGGGAGCATGCTAAATCACACCCCACGTGCTATACAAATACTACGTAAAGTTTCTGTAGAAATCATGAATACAGCTTTATGTTATGTAAAAATTTCATCGTTTTTTTATAAGACTCTCGTTTCTATCAGTGAATGCAATGTACAATATGTTATCAATGATATTACCTAAAAGTAATTACATATGACATTACTAATAAAGGAGATTCTTAATATTTTTTCAGTTTGACCTGGGAGTTACCACCGCCACCCTCATATTGTGTGGCGTGTCGGTTTTATATGTATACACACGAAGCGAACATCCTAATTCTCAAGGGTAGCAACGCATTTGTTAACATCAGGTATGATTTTGTCGTAAGCAAAAATTATCCGTGGACGTTTGCTAACATTATACGACGACAAAAATGTTATCATCCAAATTTAATCCAATGTTACTATTTCTCGCTACTCGCTAGTGAGACAATTACCTAATGCTTAGTTAAAACCTCTGCAACATTTCAGTGTAAAGTTTCAGAATGCTGCTGACAGCGTTATTTCGGTGGTAAACTAACTAGCTGAAAGAATAACATTTCTGTCCATCAAAAACTAATTTTGTAAGCAAACTCCAAGTTTTAACGGCATGGTTTGAAATAGGAGCTTTATTAGCTTGGAAGTTCCGAAGACACAAATATAGTGCGAAATAACTGTGATGTACATTTATTATTAAAATAAATTATTTTTGTTTGGGAAAAAGATAGGAATGGTATTTTAAAACTAAATATCTATAAGTTACACATTATGTCATCACTATTTCATATTTTGCGTAATCTTCAATCCATTAAGTTTAATACACAAGGGATTAAAAGAAGCTTAGGTTCCTAAGGTTCGTAACTTACAGATTTTGGAAATAGATTTGGGACATATACCCCAAATCAGTATCAGCCTGCACTATAGTTATAGCATACCATAGAAGATTAACTAAAAAGTTTGGATTAACTTGAAACTATAAGTTTGAAAAAATATGAATTTCGATCACAGATTTGTTTTCTTTTAAAAATTTGAAAGACGCGAATATAGTGTGAAATCACTGACATTTGACTAAGAGTTCACAATTTTTAGAGAACAAATGCAAAACTAGGAACCCATTCAGAACAAAATCAAAGCCGTGGCTGGGTTTTAATTATTCACTTCGATACCTAACAACAATCATTTCGCCCTTCGCTTGAACACTAATAGTACATGTACAGATGTGATGAAAAAACACGTTCTTGATGAATAAAAGCCCTTACAATACAATACGAAACCCAACTAATGGTGTGTAGACCGGGTCGATGTGTCGCTTTAATTCATCAGAATCTACCCACCCTAATCATTAAATGAAAGTAAATAAATAGGACTAGCGCTGAGTAAATATGTGGGGATGTCGCTCAGTACCGACTTGTTAAGATTGACTTGCTAAAATATTGGGAAGATTAGCATGACGCTTATAAAAAATCGTTACTTAATTCCAAGGCTTTTTGAACAGAAGTATTAAAATAATCTGATGTCATTTTTTTTAAGTTTACAATTGGCATATATTTTTTTTTATATTGCATTCAGAGGCCACCCCTGAAAGCCGAGATTGGCGCCCTTTGTCGAGATGTCCAGCTAACCACCTCTCAAATGAAACAAATACATTGCTGCGTGGTAAAAATAGCTGTGACAACAGTACCGTATTGGGACAACCACATATATCTCACATTTATGTTGGGATGTGTTGGGATGCGTTGTTACTTCTGAGGAATACGAAGATTAAGCCTCTTGTTAATAGGTACTACTGGAATACAAGCTTCTTCACAATACTTGACTTATGCTAACGACGATTCATCCACAACCCAATTATCGGACCTCTTAACTTTTTAATGCCTCATTTTAAATATACAAAAATAATGGAAAATATTGGAACAAGTAACTAGTTCTACAATAATACTGCGGATTGCGGAATATAAAATATATTGCACATCTATATTTGAATCATTTTGAAAAGAAATTACAGTTTTGATGACAATTGACGCAAGTAATACCTAATCGTAAGTCTAAACGGAGTTCCATGTAAAGTATAGTCGCGCAGAACACTTCATAGCGTCAGAAAAGGCTGATCAACCTGAAAAAAGGCCTGAAAAAAGGCTGGTCAACAGAAGTGTTGACACCCCTAAAGTTTTGTCCTTGCCGCCTTTTGTTTAAGATGGCCAGCAACACCACCAGCAAACAACGCGATAAAAATGAGTGCGGGGTCAATATCGCCTTAGGAGAACCACATATAGGTCCTATCACCTCATAATAAATAGCTCTCCCGTAAGTCCCATAAAACTTATAAAATTAACTCGTTCGGATGTGTTCGGATGCTTAAAAGGAAGCCTCTTGTTAAAAGAAATTACCGCCATAGACATCTACAGCCCAACCATCTGAGCTCTTAACTTTTATCAGAGTTATTTCACATAGAAAACATGGCTTAAAGTAAACGGAAAATATTGAAACCAGAAATTACAGTTGTGCACTAAATTGCGCAGTATAAAATATATTGCACATCTATATTTTAATCCTTTTGAAAAATTTACCGTTTTGACGATAACTGACGCATGTAATAAGTCTAAACGCAGTTCGCAGTAAAGTACAGTCGCGCACGACACTTCATAGCGTCATAAATTGCTACTCGTAAACTCACGGCTCCACCGCGTATCATTAAAATTAAACCTTTAATGAGAAAATGAATTACCAGCAGTTATGAAAAGTTACGACCACTATAGCGTACATTACACATACTTTTATTATTTCCACCGAAATGTATGGGTCGTAATGAGATATATTTACGGCTATTTATTTATTAGAACTGACAGCGCGTTGATCGTAAATATTGGTTATTTCGGAACAAATTTGCAACCCAGTCGATTTGGGATGCTATATCCACGTAACGTAACAATTTGCATGGCTATAACCAAAAATATACTACTGGACATTTAATATCTTCTTATCTTTGGTATTTTAATTGGTTTCATAAATTTTATGATACGTTGCTTTTCTTTCCTCTGTCTTTTACGATTATTTTTGGTCTTAGAAAAGTCTTAGGGTCGGTATGTAACTCTCTACTTCTATCGGTCATAAGTTCGCAGAGATAATACAGTTTTTAATTGATAGAATTAAAATGTCTAACCCATTACACATTCCTACTTTAAGTCTTAAAATAGATAGAAAATGTTAACAAATCACGTAAAACCAATTGAACATTGTTTCATAATATTTACATTTTTGTGTGAAATAATTATAAAAAATAGTAGCCTGTCGACACTTAACAAGCCTTTTAATAACATGTATACTTGAAAGTACAAGTTTGACAATAGCGCATGCCTCTAGCGTACGCTAATCCGTCGCAAATACCATCACCATCTTAACGTTCTCATCACATCACATCACATTCTTAACGGTCATCACCATCTTATCTTAAGTTTTGTAATGTTTTGGTCAGTTAGACCAAAACGTACAGATCTAGACAAAAACCTGAATGCGCTTTACATATACTTAACGCAAGTTGAAGATGAAAGCGCGCCGTAGACATTATGAGCGTTACACTAACACAAACATAAAAACGTACGTACTCTACTTTGCGAGCGATAGTGTGCACTGTTGGAAACTTTTGATCCCCTGACATAAATCTCCATCAGAAAATAGGGAGGGACGTAACCGGCTTAAGCTTAACTGTGACTAGTGGCCCCGAACCTCGCTTTAAATATATTTATAATAATGATAAAATATACTCGCTAATTTCAGTCTTTATTTGCTTCAAAGTAAAGGGCATTTTGTCATACCCCTGTTTGTTATGGGAACGTGCTGCTTGTGCAAATATTGCTTCATATTTGGGTGTTATTTTGGTAAATAGATTTTGTATTATCGAAGGCAATAATCTTGTTATGTTAGTCAGCTAATCTGCGCTAAGTACCCTCTACGTATTTACTTAGGTACACGGAATAACTTAGTTACCCTGATACCCGCTTTGTTATACATACATATAATACGTTTTTGTTCGTTGTTTTTGATGCTTTAAGTAAATGTTGGGTATTACTAGGTCATTCTTTTACTGATTACCTTTCTTCTGAAAAGAAATATTGTTGTAAAGTTAAGTCATTGTAGCAAATTCTTGTTCTTTAATCAAATTGAAGCAGTTATAGCCTAGTGGCTGAGAATGCTTCACTTGGAGGCCTGGGTTCGAATCCATGCACGTTCCACTATTGTATATTAATTGTGTAAGTATTTAAACTTAAATAATCATTTGCTTTTTGGTGGAAACATCATAAAAAGGCTTACCTGCCTAAGAGATGCTATTGCCAGGTGGTAGAACTCGTTTAGTACCACCGGTAAGATTTCACTATATAGTTGCAAGTTTTACACTAACAGTTAAAACATGTCATAATACACTTTTATCTGACTGCCCTTCATTTTACTCAAAATGCGTTTTGCGTTGCATCATGTTACTTGTGGTTTCACTAAACTAAAAGCTATTCATCGGATAGGGTTTAAACCTGGATCGATACGGGAAATCCAGGATTATTCTAAGTAATAACAAAGCGGTCATCTTTCTCTAAAAGCTTTTACCTCAGAACAAGATTTTGTTACTAAGACTCAAAACTTTATACTAGTAGCAATATTTCGTTGCAGAAGAAAGGTAATCAATCGGTAAGAGAATCGAGGTAAGAGAATTTGCCAGGTGGTAGAACTCGTTTAGTTCGACCGGGGCGGTACCACCGTCACCCTCATAATCCTCCGTGAAGCAATATATTGTGTTTCGGTTGACAGTCGGTGGAGAGTGTGGTTGCCGGCTATACTTACAAACGAGACGAACATCTTAGTCCTCAAGGGTAGTAACGCATTTGTGGTTAACCTTGGGTCAATCTTACCAGGCAATGACTACTAATGTCCATGGGCTGCAGTGACCAGTTTACACAATAAAAAAAAACTCTACGAAACGTCTCTTGTTTCGTCGCTTATCTGTCTCGATGGGACAATTTAATATAGTCCCCGAAATCAAACGGAATAATTGAATTAAAAACGTATATCTCTCAATAAAGGAAAACTCACATACAAATATTAACGATTTTATTCATGGTAATGACCACAGAAATGAATGTGACCCAATTTTGTGTTAATCATTTTATATTAACAATTTCACTTTATGCGTCATCCAAATGCTTTTATGCCGTTTCGGTTTCATGATTTTATTATGACGTCGTGTGGATATGACGTTTTCAAAGTTTTTATTGCACGTAATGTTTGTTTTATACCATTTAATAATATTACTTTACTACGTGTACTTCTGCTAGCGATCGTGGTAATAAAATATCCTGTATAGTTATTTACTTGCAATTAATTTAAAGTCATTTAATGCTATATTTAAGAGGATTAAGCGTTTATTTATTGATACTGTATAATGTGGGAATAAACTTCAATTTAATTTCACTATGAAATTATAATATTTCTCATTTATTACAAAATAATCGTTATAAAATAATAAAGACCTAAAATTATATAATTTGTTTTAGAAAATGTTTAATCTTCTACCCTATTATAATCTATTAAACTTCTGTTTTGAGTATATTTCAACATTTCATTCGTATTCACAATAATCACTTTTAACATGTACATAATGCATACCATTGAATTTAACATTGTACGCTTAATACTATATTCATTATCATTTTACTATTGCAAGTAACACAACATACAGATTCCTCTGTAATATTTTCGAGTAATTTATGTAATGATATTTCTTATCACATCCACATTTTAAATACACGGGACTTATCCACAATAAACTTATGCTGTTATTGTTATTCCCTCGTGGTATATTACGGACTTAATGGCATCATTTGGCGTATTTTGATTCTCAATAGACTGAAAGTATTGCTTATAACTCGAACCAATATTGGGAGAATTGAAAAGTTGCGTGTATTACCCCTAAATGCATCATAGTTATAGATTTTAACTAAAAGTAAGAAGTGATGAATAGGTACTTCTCACTTATTGTATCACTAATTTGTGACGTGTAGCTTTTGTATAAAAGAAACTAGAAAAGTTGCGATTGCTGGTTGCACTCAAATGGCCATTCTTGTTTAATATTCACATTTGACTGGGATTGTGTGTCATGCATTTTACCTACACCAGAAAAATGTGAGTAATATATACTAATTGAACGAGTGTGATTTACCAATTTAAACTTTAAATTCATATCATTGTGGAAGGGGAACGTCCTCAACAGTGTGACAAAATGAGCTCCGATAACGATGCTGCCAAGACAATTTCAGATTCGCTCTCTAACGGCGTAAGTGATAATAGTTTTTTACCCCTACCATTTGACAGATATCGATGAGCCGAATGTTGGCCACAACTGTCGAAGTACGAACAGGTTCAACTAACCGACGTAAAATCGTTTCGGTGTTACAGTCACGGGCAAAGTGTGATTTATTTTTTTATTTATAGCCCGAACTCATTCGTTATCGATGCTTGGTCCTCTGTGAATACATGATGCTGCTTCGCATTGCAAAGCCCAAATGGTTACCGTTTGGAGTATTTGTTTTCATTATTTTTTTGGTTGTATGCCAATTTTTCGGCTAAAACTGTGCCTATCAGTAATGAGAGTCATTTTTTGGATAAAACTGTGCCTATAAGTTATAAGACACATTTTTCAGACAATTTGGTGAACATTTACCTACACTTACACTTAAATATTTTTATAACATTAAATATTGATTTTAACCCAAAAAAGTTTCATTTATTAAGAGTTCAGACATATTTTTAAAGTCGACCATTGACTGACTCGTTGTTACACCTTAGGAATGAGATGGATACCTTTTGTTGTGTAACTGCGTATAACAGTTACACTAATTGACAATAAACAACTGCTACGCGGCGGAAATCAGTGTGGCAATTTAATCCCAGCTAAACCAAAATATCAAAAGTGTAATTCTTTAACTTAAAAATATAAACAGATATGCCACATTAGAAGTTAAGTCTTCTACAATTTTAATGAATGTTCGTACCGAATGCCTAACATACAGAGCACACTGTGGCATAATTATACCGAAACAAAGGGGATATTCGACCGCATGATCGCGGGCGTTATGCTGGCGTTTAGGACTAATGGGTGATACAGAAAGGACTCGAATTTTTGGGACAAAGTGTTCCATCCGTCGGTAATGAGATTGTTACCTTCTTAGATTTAGGCGCAAATTATCAATTTGCGTCTAAATCTGACTGAAACACGGCGGCAACAAATGTGGCGATTATTTAATTCCATGCGAACCAAAGTATCTAAAATTTCTATAGCGTAATACTTTAAATTCCTAATATATACACACATTAATATTACGCCACATTAGAAGTTAAGTGTTCTACAATTTCAGAGAATGTTCATACCGAATGCCTAACATACAGAGCACACTGCGGCATAATTATACCGTAACAAAGGAGATATTCGACCGCATGATCGCGGGCTGTATGCTGGTGGTTGAGACTAATGGGTCATACAGAAGGGCCACGAATTTTTGGGTCGAAATGTAGCTTCAGTTAGTCAGAATTTTCGTCATACATACATACATATATTAGTTTTATAAAAATGTTTCGCTGTCAGTTATGATTGATATGAACAGTATTTTAAACATATGTATAGTCAATTCTACATCACGATTTTATTGAGCTGAAGGCACTATATTGGCAAATTTAGTTATGAAATGAGTTTTGGCTATACTCTCAGTAAAGATTGCTAGAAAGCGAAACGAAATCAAAGGTATCTATGAATACTCTTAATTTGCTACTGTTATAGACTGTGAACTAAAATCCGTAAAAGGTTTACAGGAGACTGAGGAACTTTACGGGATAATGATGACTTTTGCAAATTAAGTTCCAAAGTTAGTTTGTGCCAGTGGACGCGGATTGCACATTGCGCGGATATAGTCCAACTAAAGTCATTCACAAATATTATACTATATTTCAAGTGTTTAAAGAGGTATAAAAGTTGGTTGTTAAAAATTATTTAAATGTGAGTAACCTGTTAATAAATTGGGCTCTGTTCTTTAGCACACCTTGCGATAATAAAATAGGTAAATGAGATAATATAAAATAATTCAATTTGTAATTTGATACCAGCATTACGATTAACAGATAGATTATTCACATACAGTGTTTGAAATACTGACATTTACATATTAAATTGTTAAAAATTCATAGCCCTTCTGCCTATACCCCATAATCAGTGAAAGCGTTCCCTAATAGTGCCCAAATGTCGTTCATACGGGTAAAATTAAATAACAACCCACCGCAAGCGGTTGAATTTTTCAATGAATTCATTATTTTTATTGCATGCGACAATTGCCGTTAAAGTTTATACCGAGGTTTAAATGAAAGGGTGCTAATCGTGTTGCGAGTGCACTATAATTTTGCGGCCTGGCAATGTAATACTAACTTTGTGTACAATTTATGTACAGAAGAAATAAATCCGGAGGTAAAAAAAAAACTAATTAAGAAAAACAAAAGAAAAATCTCCAGTGGCGTGAAGCCTATAAAATTTAAATTACCAGTGTGGTGTACTATGGTCTAAATCCCTTCTACATTTAGAAGAGAGTTCATGCCCTGCAGTTGAACATTATTGGGTTGCTAATAATGACATTACTAATAATAAATTACTAATAAGTCTTGTGGTACCTCCTAATAATGGCCCTCTTTTCGTTGAGTTAAGATCTCTAAGAGTCACTTTAGCGAGCACTGTCCTATTTAAAAATATTCATAGTTTAACAAAATACAAACCCCGTGTGGAGCTATTGGATAAGGTATGAGTATAAGATAAGGGGCGGTCCCTTACAAAACCTCCAGCTGTAGCTTATATGGGCTGATTAGAAAATTATTACTGTTATGCTATATGTGGATTTTTTAGATGTGGATCTTATACTGAGACTAAAGACTACAGTCAATTAAGTAAACATAAATATTAAAAAAATATAAGTAAGACTTTCCAACATATCAATTTTGCTAACTTATAACTAAATCTAGTATTTCTCTTTTTTTCTTAATTTGTATACACTATATCGTTACTTAGATGAATTAATAAATTAACCGAATATCTCTTTTACCGAATATTTTTCTTAAAAAATAAATACATTTACCGATTCATATCTTACTTATATGAGACGAAAACTAAATTATAATGCAACTAACCACAATGTGAATGTGATTAAATTTTCATTGCTCGACAGTTATTGTTAAGCTAGGGGTCCGGTAACTCGGTTAGCACGTGAAAGGGTGCCGAGTTAACCGCGCGGTGTGGTTAAATTAAACAAAGGTAAAGTGGACTTGTGAAGTGATAGGTATGCTATCGAATTTGAGCTTTTACTCTGAAGGATAGGGTTCAGATTTAATTTTGTAGTAGTTATGTGCGAATTAAAAATTTATTGTCAAATGTGTAGCAGTAAATGGATAATCAAGAAAAAAGCTACAGATATAAGATATTGAATCACGTCTTATATGAAGATTTGACACCAAATTAAAATGGGCTTTCCCAAAGCTGACTGAATCAGGCAATTTACCTTAGTGAGTGAACTATAGGACAAATTGAATCGAAATAGGTTTCAATTAACAACATCACTCATATGTAAATCGTTGCCAAAAAGAGAAGAATATTATTTTCATACCCAATATTATTATTCTCTGGTCAAACTCCATCGCAACGTCAAATAATTCGTACGTGTAAAGACATTTGCTGAGCGCTTATATTCTTGTCTATACAAGCAGAACGGTCGGAGCAAATTTACCGAAATCGTATTTAAATTTCCCCGATCTCGCCACGGATAAGCAAAATCATGAGTTAGGTCGGAAGGGTTAAAGAAGCCTGCGTGTTACCGCATAATTCCGCTTACCTCGGGGTGTCTACGTCCATAATTCTAAGGAGATATTGGCTGCCCTAAGAACCCTCTTACATACAAATAGGCCCAAATACGTCTACAACTATTGCTCATGAAACGCTCGTTCGCCAAATATACCGAGCTGATATCGATCTCCATACATTTGTTTAATGGAACTAGTTTTTAGTGTGTACTAAATATAATGCTATGATAATTACAACAGTAATGCTGAAGTTTTGTTACTTTTGATAACCTGCAGTGCTTTCTATGCTGGTCTGTTACGCGGGTTTAGGATTTGATTCCTGGCCGGACAATTGAATTTCATAAATGTTAAGGTTTCCGTTCTGTTTTATGTTTTGTGTTCTCTTGGTACATCAGAGTACATCCCTGATGTACCACCGAAATTATTGTAATCCTCCTTAAATCAGTTCCTTTTTTAACCTTCATAAATCTTTAACTTGATCTTTGAGCAGTGGATGCTAACCATACTTAAATCTGAGACGAATATCTTAGACAGACCTAATAAGTAAGATTACATCTGTGGTCGACTTCAGGACCTCAATACTATTTAGGGTTGATTACAAGCGGCACGGTAGGTCATATCGTATCGTTATTGTAGTAAGTTCCTAATGAAATTTAGGCAGGTAAGGGAAGGTTTAGTATGAAGGTTCAGTAATGATAGACGACTCGAGTCCAGCATGCCTAGAACTTGAGTTAAATGCACACAAAGCTTCGTAATCTGTTTGTAACAAACACTTGAGCATTTCGCAGAGGCTCTTCAATTAACGGTCAATCAATGGACGCAACCCTATTACAGTGATTAGTGCTCGATTCAAATGTTATCACAATGCTCTCCTGCAGAAATGCTCGCACACATTGTCGGAAAGTAATTGTTAACTGTAGGATTATTTACTCGAGATCTATTTCTTTTTAAAATAATTGAGTAGCATACGAACATGCTGTCTTCTTGTTAATACCTTTGAGAAATGTTGAAAAGGACAGTGTATTCGTTTTATAAGAACTGGTTGTAGAAATGTGTTGCTACTCCTGACGACTGCGATTATCGTCTCTTGTATAAATGTGACAGACCGCTAAAGTAAACATATTATTATAATAAGTAAAACATCCTTTACAGCTTAGTTTATTTATAATGCGATTACATGTGCGTACAACGCGACGTATACATAAACATTTATTGAAATATCCATTACGGAACACTATAAATTGGACCGTTGATACATGTATCTGATACGAATATCTCCGGGAACAATAATATCGGTCACTGCGTAATTTAATTATGCAAACACAGTGTTGTAACGTCGCATTTTATTTCACGCACCGCATTTTTATCCGTACCTCGGTCGTAATTTAGGTGCCCTAATCCTGGGGCACCCGTTCGGCAAGGGTGAAAGAGGGAAAAAGTAAGGGTGATTAAAGATAAACAACGGTTCACCGTGGCCCGGATAATTTGCAATTGTATCATTATCTTCGGCGGTAAATTAAACCGAGAATTTTATGCTTTGGAGTTGACTGTGATTTATGTTAATGATAACGATACAATTGTTTGAATTATTGGAAGTTTCCTGCATTTTCGAGTGGTTTTTATCGTATGATAGGAGCAGATGATCATAAGCAGTCTATCTGATATGCTGCTGCTGCTTTGCCAAGTGGTAGAAGTCATATAGTTTGACCGGGAAGGTACCACCGCCACTCTCATAATCCTCCGTGAAGCAATCGAATCGAAGCAGGCGAACATCGTAGTCCTCAACGGTAGCAACGCATCTGTGGTCAATCTCAAGTACTATTTAATAGTACTCGGGGATGATCACTACTGTCCATGGGCGGCAGTGACCACTTACCATCAGGTGCTCTGGATTCTCGTTTGCTACCTTAAGACGATAACTGCCGCTTGTTGCCGATTGTAAACAACCCCAAATGTGATTGAATTGTACGTGAAAAGTTGACCCTAATACATCTGTATGCGTTACTATGGTTAAGGACTTAGATATATTTGTCTGTAAGTACAACTGCCCCCACGCCTCTTCATAACCGAAACACAAGATTTTCTTCATGGAGTGTTATTAGTACGGCACTGCTATCTCTTCAGTCGAACTACACGAATTCTACCACGATTTAGGCCTAGTCTAAGGGAACCCCTGTTCCCAAAGCTTTAAGGTCGCGGCGCACTTACAGGTTAGCATTATGCGCCCCCTAGTTGCTCGAGATATAATGACGCTAGGACCATATTCACAAAAATTAAAACTAGGTCAAGTATAGCTTCCAGAACAAGCCTACGGCGCCCCTCTATACTAATTACGGCGTACTAGGGCGCCGCGGCGCACACTTTGGGAACCTCTGCTCGAAGGTATAACCAAGAATCAAAGGTACTAACAGGTGATGGTATTATCTTCATTAATTTATAGGTGTCATTTATTTCGCAGAGCGTGCGTTGTGGCAGGTAGTTAGTGAACGGCACCTTCGAGTATTGTATCTGATTTATTGAAGATTTTATTGGCTAGCTCTAAGCTAGAGTGCTGCTTGGTGAACGTTTGTCCATATTCTTAAGGTTAAGTACACAGCAAGGATAACAATTTGAAAAGTGTTAAATGTCGAAAATGCTTGTATGTATACATACCTTTGGCTGACATTACTTTTCAAATACCGAAGAATATGTAGTGCACATTGTTTTTTTATCATTGTTATAAGAAAAAAAAACAGAAAATAAGAATAGGTAGCATTCCAAACCCACAGGGATTTGTACTATTTGTCATTTCAAATCAAAATTATTTTGAAAACTACCTTTTTTTAGTTTTTAACATAGTGCTAATAGAGTTCAAGACTTTGTCCGCGTAAATTTAAGAATAGAGACATTTTCAGTTCAACAAATCCGCTTATTTTTGTAAGGCGAGAGTAGAGCACTACCTCAACTCTCCGCTTATGAGGCGTGCAAAACGGTTTAGGCGTTGATAAGGGTTAATGTTTAATATTATATTTCAGTATAGCAGAATATAATAATGTCAGGTATCGATACAAAGATTACCATCACTTTACTTTAATTTACGAGTGAAAATAAAAAAAAACACAGTTCGAAAATGGATACTAAGAATTACACATGCCAAGTTTCATGAAAATTGCTCGAGTGTTTTCCGAGAATAGTCCAGAGAATAATACTATGTAATACTGTGTTTTTTATATGTAAGGATCTAAGTGTACTATCGATAACGGTATCGGTATCAGTCACAATATCGGTATCGTACACCCGCCGTCCTAAAAGCATTCTACCTTCAAACTTTCCGTTCCTATATATTGATATCGCCAAATTGGATACGTTTCAGCCATAAAACATAACTTATTATTATTTTCCATAACGAATGCTAGACATGCGCCACGCGGAACCAATATTACGGAAGTTATTGCAACCTTAAAAGGAACTCTCAGTCGAACTTCTCGTGCTTTTATTAAAAATCTTTCATTCTCAGCCAGTCCGACTAACAGTTATTATTTCAATCACAAATGGGCCATTAAATGAATTGCGTTTGTTATTGCACCTTTTGAGTTTTTCTTCATCAAATTGTTTTCTGCGAATGATATCGTTCTTTTAATCGACTTGAAAAATAACTTTTATTTATATATTTTTTTTATTGTGTAAAGGAAGCAAACGAGCATGCAGTCCACCCGATGGTGAGTGGTCACTGCCGCCCATGGACATCAGTAAACATCCTCAAGTACGATTGAGTCTTATCTAAGTTTGATCACAGATGCGTTGCTACACCTGAGGACTAAGATGTTCGCCTCGCGTCTAAGTATAGCCGGCAGCCGGTTATAGTTCTTAGTAGTCGAGTAGTTTTTTTTTTAAAGTTCTCACCAAACGTTTTCTATTATATTTTACCCGCTTTATTCCTAACCTAGTTAGTTGGCTATAGGAGCATTAAAAACAGAAATAACTATATACTTAACGAAGATCAAAACGTGAACCCAGCAGTGGGACATTAATTGTTGTGTTGATGATGAAAATCCTGTAGTCTATCTATACATAGAACAAAACTAAAGAGGGTGAAAAGTCTGTACATCGAAGATATTCGAAAGAAATTGACTGGAGATACTTAGAATCGATAACAGAACACGTTCCAATAGTTTTTAGAATTTTTGTCTGTTTGTCTGTTTATCTGT
>DWNR01001258.1:0-15667 GCA_018250455.1 Polygonus leo
ACACGAGAATTTTATATATTAGATGTATGTACAACATTTGGTTGACTAGTTAATGCGTAAAATCGTAACAACTTGCAATCGAATTCATAAAATTACATGAACGTTGACAGAAAAGGATATAGGATAAATGTTTATCCACAAAAAGATTATTCCGAGGAATGTATAGATTATCATGAAAGTGGCGGGTAAAAGTTCATAAGCAATAAATATTCGGGACTAGTTAAATTAGGTCAATACAGTTTATAATGAATTAAACTGCATAGTCATATCTTATCTTTTTATTCGGATTATTCTTAAATGATAAAAAGGTTAACAGCGTACGTGAGATAAGTAAACTTGTAATGCTTAAAATGCGGTTTTTAGCTCATACATAACTGGAGAAATAACAAAAATCTAAATAGTGTCTTTAATTTAAAATTGTGAACCGTTTTGATGATGATTTTGTAATAAATAACCCACATTGTCTAAAAATTCAAAAACAAATACATTCTCAGTATTCTCCTTGTAAAAACAGACGAAAAAATTATTTCGGTTCTTATTTCATTTAATTTTAATATTATGTTATTTAAATTAAATTATATTAATTATCCGAGTTTATTAAAAATAGAACACGGAGTTTACCATAAGTTTGAGGTCATTCTACATACAATTATTATAATGTGAAACATAAATAAAGCCAAATTTATAGAATATTCTTACCGGCAATGTACTTCTCACGTACCACCGAATTAATGAGGTAAACAAGAACAATAATTACGTATATGAACAATTATAATTATAATAATGAAGATTCTTTTGAAATTCTCTTTTTTTCTTCTTTAAACATAACACCTTATAAACTAGTAGCCCTATTAGGATTCCCTGTGAAGTGGGTGCCATGGACACACACAAGACATATGCACTAACATCCAAACCCAGAACAGAAATCTAAATTCATCATTTAAATTTCTGTCTGGCCGGGAATCGAACCCGGGAGCCTCCGCGCGGCTGACCGGTATGGTGACCGCTGCGCTTCGCGGGTCGTCAAGATTCGTAATTGTTTCTAATTTTATGAGGTTTATTCGTTACGCTAATTAAATGAATCGCTACTTAACTTAATTGAAATTGGTCTTGCATTACAGACATCTACGTGATTTGGACCTCTCCGATCGAACTATACAACTTGTATAACCGGGGAGGTATCATCGCCACCCTCTTCACCCTTAACTCACCCATAAAGTAATTCTTGCGTTTCAATTAAGGTGATGTGCGGTTGCCGGCTAGCTTACACACGAGGCGAACATCACAGCCCTTAAGGATAGTAAGCCTCGTGATCAACGTCAGGTACGATTTAATCGCACTTGGGTTGATAGCAAAAAAAACATAAAATTTTATTCTATATGATCTAGTTGGAACTATATTTTGTCGGTTTCAGATAGCAAACAAGCAAAGTGGTTTCTGCCGGCGAAAGTCTTGTGTAAAAGGCCTAAATACGATTGAATCGTATCTGAGTTTTACAATATATTGCTAACCTGAGGACTAATGTACACCCGTGTTAAGAAGCCGGTAGGTACGCCTCTTCAAAAGTGATATACTTCGCTTAATTATTCATATTGGCCCGGTGGCCTCCCTGTTATTTATTTAATACCATACTCTATGAGTTTATTTAATACCTATCTTTCTCAAGTCAATGCAATGTAGGATGCCATTATTGAAATATTTATTTTGTACCTAACCAACACAATCCATTATTGTCTCCTATCACAATGAGAGAATTTTAGCTCTGAGTTCTCTGCGCTGGCGTAATTCGATATGGTAGATTTTTCACGCGCTTAAGATTCTTTTACAATATTTTAAGTATTTATGTTTCCTCACGACATTTTCCGTTACCCTATATTAATATATAATTAACTAAGTACAAATAAAGTACTTTTTCTTACTTTTTAGGGATCCGCCGAATCGCTCGGTGCGCGGGTGTCGACAAAAAGTCTTGTTTCACTTTTTTCGATCTGGGTCACATACCACTCCATGCGTGTACCGCGCGATAAGAAATGTCGTACCAAAAATTGCTTAATAGTTATGAAATGTTTTGAAAACTCACCTAGTTTAGTCTTCGTGTGTTCCCCGGTAGCCGGCACGTACTTGTGTATGGTGCACTCGATGATGCTCACGAAGAAGAGTGCCTGCTGCTTCTCGTCCCAGTGTGGGCCCTCCCCCAGCCCCAGGCGGTCGGTGATCTTCTGCACTTGCACTGACATCTGTAGCCGTGCACGATGGGTTTATAAATTATCGACCCAGTGTGTCGGACATGGTTCCGTTTTTTACAGATGGCGTTATTTGATAATATTTTTTATATATATTTTTTAAGTTATTTAGTGTTTAAGTTGCTTTAGTTGCTAGGTGGTAGATCTCGTTTAGTAAAACCGGGGAAGTACCACCGCTACCCTCATAATCCTCCATGAAGCACTCCTTGTTTTGGTTTGTAGAGGCGTGGTTGCCGGCTATACTTATACCTTATACACGAGACGAACATCTTAGTCCTCAGGGGTAGCATCGCATTTGTGATCAAACTTAGGTATGATTTAACTGTACTTGGAGATGCTTACTGATGTCCATGGGTGGCAGTGACCGCTTACCATCAGGTGGTCTGCCTGCTCGTTTGCTATCTTCATACGATAAAAAAATAAGCTACATTCTCAAGTGTCTACCTATTAAGGTTCATGAGCCCTTGTACAGACCTAGTCACGTCACGATCATCATAATTATTATGACGGTTATCGCGCCCTAATGCTGCGCGTAAGAGCGGCCTACAAAATAATATATTTTTACGAGACCGACTTCGTGAAATTAACTCTTTGTATGAAAACACAGCTTAACTATAATTTTTACGATTCACAAGGGCCATAAAGTCAATTAACAATGAGAAAATGTTAAGTCTGGAATTGCGTGAAATTATGTAATAGTTATTACAAGTTAAATAAATTTTATGTAAAACTGCGAAAACTGCTACTGATGCAGTGAGTCAATGTTTTCTGCACGTAAGCACATACCTGCGATAGATCACAAACTTCGTTGGAAAAATACTATATAATTTATTTTATTTACTTTGTCTATAATTTGTTTCTACAAGTCTACCCGTAGACGGTCTTAGAAAAACCGACATTAAAGGAATTTAATTTCACATGAAATATGTATTTAAAAAAAATATTTCAGAAAAAAGTATTTCAGAAAAATACATTTAGGTAGGTACTAAGTATATTAAAATCGTTTAACTTTTATTGCTTGTATCAAATTATGTGGTTTACAGTTTTTTTAGCATTTATTTTAAAAGTATTTATTTTAGTTGTGTTTATATAATTGAACCCTGTTTTATTACTTTTCAAAAACTTTACTTCCCGTTTTTTAATGAATAACAAATATATTAAATACATATTATATACAAAATATATAATATTAAATAACTACCCAATTGGAATGTTTATGAATTCATTAGGTACACACCATTTTTTGTGTCCATAACTCGAGATAACTTTTTACCTGGTCATTTAGCTAGTGCTGAGGGCATTATAAATTATTTACATAAATTATGTACACAAATGCGTGTGTATTTATAAATCAAATATGTAATTAATTTAAATAATAAAATATGAAACGATATTTTATGACAATATCATAAAATATTTTTATTAAAGGTAGGTAGTAGGTATTAACAAGCATTTTATGGCCTAGATGACCATAAAAATACTACTTAAAAAGGCAAAGTATAAAATAAAATCTGCACTTACATTCAGTCCGTTCAAGCTCAAAAATTAAATAAACAGCGATAACTCTAAGAAGAATTTAATATTATTAAATTCTTATCTATGAAAGCTATGACTATGCGACCTCTAAAAGGGAGTTCACGGCTCGCGAGTAGGTGGAACACTACATCGCCTCACGCCCGATAGCCAATTTATTCATGTTACATAACGTTGTTGATGGTTGATTAACAACCTTCCACTGTACGTTCTGTGTTTATGTTTATAAGATAACAAGATAACTGTCTTCTATAGCCGTAGGCAAGAAGTCGATAAATAGGTATATCTATGACAGAAGTGCATTCATTATATGTATATACTGCTGGGGAGATATATATTACAGTTTAATAACAAACATCACAATAGTACTTCTGTAAATACCTACCAGTAGCTAGATTTCCCGGCGTACAAGATGATTTTATGTGCGCAAGCGCCGATTTTGTTGCTGTCACATTGACATTGACAACTTAATGTTACTTTCATCAACAAATGTCCTAATCGCGAGTTCTAGAAGAAACCTGTAGGTTATCAGTAAAAAAATGCAATATAATATTATCTATTAATACAAAAGTAGTAGGAGCCAGTTTATCCCAAATTTAATTTTAAGTGATGCGTGGCACAGACAATGAAAAAATTTATGTGATCATTTCAGCTATTTATAACGAGTGGCTGCAGCCCATGGACGTATAAATGAGCCACCAATGGACACCTATAAATCATCCCATTTACGATTACAGCATTATGTAGTCGAGTCTATGATCTAGGTCTAGGACAAACAAGGATCTGAGTCTAGGACAAACCTAACTGGGTGGACCCGGTGGCCTAGTGCTTAAATAATTTACATGGCCTGCTCTCCAAGCAAAACCAAAGAATTGCTTTAATTTTTCAGCAACTATATAATAAGATCTATTCTCAACCAAATTCTTATATACTTCAGATAAGTTTATGTTGTAAGTTTTTTCTATTATCTATATACATTTATAAAAATGAATCCCTATTTTCCTTGGTCATGGCATCATTTTTGTTGTTTGTTATTGCCAGAACATGTTTCTAATTAAAGAAAAACTTAAGAAAGGTGCGCGGAACTTTTCTACTGTAAGTAAAAATATTTTATAGCTAAGACAGGACAACGCCTCGGGTCGGGTCAGTTAGTCGATAAAAATACAGCCTATACGCTCATAATAGACAGATATAATTGCAATTTATCATGTATTGTAACTATAAAATATTTTAATGAGCTCCTCAAAAGTGTAATTAAAATATGCACACAACTACATAAAATATGAATGCGTTTGCGTTGATTTAGAGACTTACCTTTGGGTACCTAAGTAATACTAATATAATAACTTTATGAACATTTGGAAGGTAAAATAAAAACACAGAATGAAAATCAGTTTACTTTTATTAGATGGAATTTGGAAAAAATACAAATAACATCTCAAAGGCGGACTTAGCTTTGAGCTCTGTACACACAGGTAATAAAACGTACATTATATTAGAATAGAATATAGAGTATATTCACAACACAATTATGAAAACCAGATATGACTTTCGTTTTATTTGGCAGAAGGAAAATAATGTCACTGCCAATACTTACAAAAAAAATTAAATAAAAAAAAAACAAAAATGCATTGTTGGCACAATTTTTGAGGTTCTTAGCTGACGAGTCTTATCTACTTATCCGATGGTATACTTAAAAAAAATTAACACTAGACTATGTATTTTCCGTAAATAATAATTAACGACTAACATAAAAGACTAACTCCTAGCGATTTTAAAATACTGTTAAACCGAATCTGACGTACACCACACAAATCTTAAGTCACTACTTACTGGTGAGAATTTAAAAATAATTTTATACAGTGCAGTACATATAGAAGATCGTTACACAACTTAAATAAATTTTTAAATCTAATATTTTATATGTATAATCTATAAACGTAGGAATCATTCAGAATGGGTCAAATTGTGGGCGGATTGGTAACTTGTAAAAGATTAAATAGAGTAACTAGAGTAAATACCGAGTAATCGAACCTAAAGCGTCACTTTTTAGTACTAAGTCTCGTGTTTTATATTAATAAGATCACAATAAATTATACAATGCAAGTGATTACTATCTGCAAGTGATCGGCTACTTATTACAAAAAACAATTTGTTCCACAGAGATAAACATCACTTTCGTTGTAAATAAAAAACAAGTTGATATTTTTTTGAGATCAACCTCATAAATATTTGAAAATAATCCGTATTCTAAATTAATTATGTTCAACTAATTAAAACCTCCATATCTTGGGAAATACCAAATATAGGTGCACCCATTTTAAGAATTCTTTTGAAATAATTTTACATAAATATTGTAAATATTCTGGTTATCCACTTACAGATACATTGCATATATTAAAAAAATATGAAGTTCAAATGTTTGCAATCCAAATCCCTAAAATCGAAAAGCCATAAGAACAATTATTTTTCCACTGATTTTATCCTAGAAAGTTCATGATAATTTTATTATTGATGCTCCATATTCAACCAGAGTAATTACTGTTATGCTTTTATACATTACGTTTACTGATATAAATTTCCCAATCCACCCACGGAAGATAAACAAAATCTGTGCTAAATACCATCATACCAAACCCTTACGGAGAGTTTACATCAATACTTACAGGCGAACATCTGGAAGTTACTTTAATTTTTTATTTTTAAAGTGATAATATTATTCTATATTTCACTGGTTTATTTGTCAGATTTTAACTGATGAAAAATATATAATATGAAAATGTGTAATTAGATATTTCACGAAAAAGGTTGCCAATACTTATAAAAGTTCAGTAATCCAGTAATTATTAATTGATAGCTCTTTATAATATAAAGTATTTTCATAACAAAGCCTGTAAATATTGCCTGCAACTATCAAACCCTACCAAACATTCAATGTTTGTCATCACAGCCAACGATTCAATCACTCCAAGGTAAGAAAGAATGGTCCAAATACTAGTCTAATGGAAATATATAGAACACAACACAAAAACAACCAAACATTTTAATAGCTACTGTGCGAATGGAACGAAACGACGGGATTCTATCATAATTATATAAATATCGCACCTTGAAATGAGTGATATGCATACGAATGCTGTTATTTCGTAATATATCGCTCCAAAGATACGAAAAGGCAAGAATTGCTGTGCTTTCAATGAAAAAAGGCCCAATGTATACGCAATTGAACAAAATGGCTTTTCTCTATGCATATCCTATGTTTATGATAAATTTGGACCTTTTTCCACCGAATTGTTGCAATATACACGATATTGTATGTATGTCACGCCACAAGCGATGTTTTGTAAATTGAGGCTACCATGATCACTAAATACCAATCAGGTGGGGAATATGGCTACGAGGTGCAGTGCTCCAAACTGCTTATTCGAAACGAAATCTTTTGATATGTATATCTAAGGTCAAATAAAATATCCCCCAAACAAATTGTCTTCTTTACATCAAGACACACTTTTAATTTACTCCAGACTAACATGGTAACCACATATTTTATACACCAAATAAATTATACAAGAGAGAAGAAGGATCACACTCCGCCACGAGAAACCAGTAGTATTATATGAAATGTTTTTGAAAAATTTGTAATCGCTTTGAATAATTTTAAATCTCGTGACAGAAGACACTATAATTAAGAACAGGTACGGATGCCACTTGTATAAGAGAGGGAACAATATTTCTTATCAATATTTATTTTATAACAGGTATAATTTATTTTTATAACAGTATTAAAGTAATATAGTTTGTTTCTTTTAGAAAATATAAGGTAAGACATTTAAAAAACTTTCCAAAAATATAAAAAGCGGAGTCTAGTGGCAAGCCGTATTTTAAGAAATAGGTAAAATAATATAAACTTATTTTGGCACCAAGTCAATATGTATATAGGAAACGAATGGCTTTACAAAGCCATTGTCTAAAACGCATCGTTACATTACAGTTAAGATATATGTAATAAATCTTATCTTAACAAGTTGTTAAGAGAATGCAGCATTTCGTGAATTTTTAGTTTTATTATGGTTTCAATGTTTATGTAAATGTAGCCGTGCACTATATAGCGCACAAATGCAACGACTAGGTATATTCATAGCAAAGCTGTCACAGTTTAAACGCCGGCTAAGTTACACGTTAACAAAGTTTTGTCATATTATCATATCGCTTTATCAAACCGACTCCTAACCAAACAATAACCCTAACAATTGACAATTTTCTCAGCCATGATTATGTACTCGCTAGATGGCCGGGCTAAACAGATGAAAATAGACGACAAGTATTACCGGCTATGTTCGTTCATGCGTAGGTACGCTCACATTAAATTGAGAATATCAATACAGATAAAGCACACTACGGCTTACTAAAGCACTAAAGCACACTATTTTTCAATGTTTTCGTCGCCTATCCAGTCAGTACATAATCAACTTCCCTAATATACGAATCATAGACAAGCTATTCCTTATTCCCGCTAAATACTTTATTTCTTATCCATCGTCATTACTTCCAAACGCTTTCCAATATTAATATCATCCAATTGTTGCGTTTATTTTACAAATGAGTCTCTCGCAATTCAGTTTTCCGCAATTATTTACTAATTGCATTGTTATCACAAGACATAAGACATTTTAGTTAATGTTGCTATGTAAATTCCTTTTTTTTACAGATAAAATATCTGATAAGTGTTGTATTTAAGAAGTCTGGTATGTATTTTGTTATTTGCAATTGCAATAATCATGTCAACCTTTGGTATTACTTTTTAGCAAACTGCTAATTCCGGGCATAGTTTTTGTTAAAATTCATTGAACAATATTGATATTATATTTTTTTATAATTGAGTAATGTCAAGCACTCAATTAAAGCACAGATTGATCAAAAGATTACCCATATGTCTATTGTTATTAAAGGTTTAGTGTAATTTTGTGACAAAACGCAATTAGTTCGAGCACAAAATAAAATGCGATCACCAAAATACACGTACAAGACTACCCAAGCACCAACATTTAGCAATTCCCTGATGAGATCAAAGAGGACGATCGTTTTCGACGACACCCCAAAACGTTTCCGAACGGAGATTAATTCTATGATCAAGAGATTGAGATCTGTGTACGTAAACCTACAAGCCTTTGCGACACGGACGGTACAAACGAATTTTAATTTCGTATATCCTCGTAAACAAGACATAAAATTGTAATTTTAGTTCTTAGCTTTATTAAGGAGTAACAAACGAATTTTTCATCTTTAGTAAGTGGTCATTAGCGTTCTTGCACGTGCTACCTCTTAGGACCTCTTAGTCTGTTTTAGACGGATAAGCAAATTATTGAAGTTTTGTGCCGTCCGTGACCCGAGAATGAGTGGCAACTTAAAGAGGCTAATGTTACTAAATTAAAAAGAGCGACTTGCTACTGTACTATGTGCTATGTACGCACTGAAATACTGTACTCAATTGTAACTTATAATAAAAATCATTTGAACGTAGTTTTACGAACGTGAACACACACAGATTTGGGATAAAAGCCAAAATGCATCAGACACTTGAAAAATTGCCACATTAATTAGAGCTTTTATTTGCATAGCTTTAATAAAGGAAATATATTTTCAATAAGTATGGTATAATTCCCAGACATATTTTGAAGCGTTTCCTTGGTATTCCTATATAACATTTTACAAAATATGCAATTGAATATAGAAATATAGTGTACGTATAACTATGTTCATTTGTAAGATTCTTTTGAATTTTATACTATTTTATTAACTAAAAGCTTCTTAACAGATCCAAATTTTATGTATCATAGCAAGTCACTCTATACTACTAGGTTTATATAAGCTTATGCATCGAATCGTTACCTAAAAATTATTACATTGGCTTACATTTTAAGTTGCGCCTTACATTAACGTATGGAATGATACACCATGCTTAACGTCGATCAAGAATAGTACTACATGTAGATACTACAAGAATGGATTAGATCACAATATGTTTGCGTGATCTTATTTTAATTTAGTACGCTTAAAAAGAGCCAACAATATGTCGAACTTTCATATTTAATAGAAAATTGTATAAAACAACCTCCATAGCACCAACTTTTCGAAGAAAGTAGAATAACTTATTAGGCAAGTCAATATGTCCATATCACGAAGTAATTTTATTTTTTAATTCATGGCATTCTGTACAAATAATGTATGTTTTTATGAATGTCAAGCCATTTTTAAACGGTTTTATTTAGCTCACCCCGTTTGTTTATTAGCTGTAATAATATTGGTGATCTTACATCTAGTACTATTCCTGATCAATGATGCCTAACGTCTAACGATGTGGTTGTAAATTCCGTTTCCTACGAAAAATAGCTCCAAAACCCTGTCTATGACATTACGCAGCACCAACAAACACTTGCTGATCAATTTTGGATAAATCAAGTGTTTGCATCACAGATTTAAGTCATAGATACGCCTAGGCACCAATATTTTATACTTTAAAAAATACTTGTTGAGCCTTGTTAATATTGAACATAATAGAAAGTAGGTGATTGTACCACCTAGTCTAGAAAATCATTATTAAAAAATTAACAAGGTTAACAATAATATTTACGACTACATATTTACGACTAAATTTGAAATGTATGCATAATCTCGGCACAAAAGGAGTACTTTTGTAAACAATTCTGCCCAGTTAATTTAAATTTCTATTGACTTTAGTGTTTCTCTTGACATAGTCCCAACATTCGTGATTCATTATTGTCAATTTTACAAAGGCGTATCTACAATTCAAATCGTTGGTTAATATTTGTTGCATTGCCATAATAATGTTACGATAATACGTAAAATTGTAAAGTAAATTTGGTCCAAATTACAAATTAAAGCTGCGAGTAAGAGACGGTCGTTATATCTAACTTCATATAAATTTAGGCATTCAAAATGCCTCACAAAAATTTCGTATACAAAAAATAATGTAAAGTCAAAAATATCCTAAAGTATTGTCAATGAATTGGTTGTCTATTGTCTCCTACCCACAGGTCATGCAAAAAGTATTTGCTATATCTGATTCATAATTACAATACATAAAATGTAAACAAATGACAAATGTGTATTTAAATATTTCGAAAGAAAAGACCAATTAAGAATTAATCAACCAATCATAGTTGGGAACACTCATTCCATAATAATAGGTACAAAATTTCAGTTATTGAAGTTAAGCGTAATAATTGTAATATATTATTTTTACTCACTTTTCTGTTAATAATACCAACCCGGTATTTTTTAATAAATTTGTTTACATTTTACATATTGAATTATAAATCAGCACACACAATCCATGAAATAAATTATTTTGTGCTGGACGAGACATCGTCATTCTACGTCGGGTATATATAAATACACATTAGTGTATTTTCAGATCTTAAGTACAAATCAGAATACAAAATTTGGTTGCCAATTGTTGGGTAGCAGAAAATATTCTTATTGGCTTCCTTAAAATTGATACGGAGTAGTATGAGTCGAAAATTTTTACTTATATTAAAAATATAAAACCCAAAGTTGTAATTGGAAGCCAAATTAAGATATTTTCTGCCAATATTTGATATTTAATTATAAAAATCCTACCATGTTTAAAGCGCTATCTATAAAAAACTGTATTATCGATATTGATTCCGTATTCTAAAAAGAATAATTGGCCATTTTTTAAACTTATTTTCGTGTATCAAGATTTAAGGCTCTTCAAAATTGATTTATTTCGAAATATTTAAAAATTCCTAAATGCAATCGACTGACAGGACAGGTATGACTTTACATACTTCTTTTTTACATTGACCTAAGTGAAAAGGTCTCCTTATTAATAGTCGTAAGGAACACCGGGGAGGTCGTCATGAGTCACCGGATATGAGAGCCCCCCTACATCTCTTTTGAAGAGCCATATCATATATTTTTGGATAGATAGACAGCACAGTACATGGTAGGAGCTACACATAAATGCCAATTGTTTAGTAAATCGTATACCGTTAACGTTGAGCAAAATCGTTGTTTATCAACCACTAGAAGTAATATGGCTACTTATATGTAAAAATATACATACGGATAGTTTTATATAACAAAAAAATCTCTTACTTTACAGGTTTTGATAAAACGAAAGAACCATTTGGTCAACTGAAGAAAAAAACTAGTCCGATTGCAAGTTTATTTAAATAGTCCTGAATAAATGAGCATAAATCATTGTATAAGTCATATTTTTTTAACATTTCGTAAATTTTAACAATAAAAATATACAAAATTCGTTGAGTCTCTTCTACATGTACTTCTTTTTTTAATCTTTTAAATTTTTTTACAAACTTTATAAATATCTTAAATAAACTTGCAATCATAGATGTAAATAATGATTACATATTGTAAAAATTTTGTTGTTAAATCATAAATATACCAAAAGTTACAGATAATATTGCAAAAAAAATTAAAAGTAGACATTCTATATGGAACTATCTAACAAATATAAAGTACTTTGAATGACTACAATAAATAGGAACTGACTGGAGGATTTCACTGAACACGCAGCTTTTATACATACTTAAACTTTGTACATAAAAATAATTGTTATTCGGAAGCATTGTTTCATAATAATATTGTAGTAATTACAGATTATAAACAATTTACTTTTATTGTTTTGGAGTGGCAAACGGTAATGCAGCTAGTGGTAAATGGTTGCTGCCGTCTATAGAAATATGTCACCAACCTCAGATAGGATTAGTCTAACTTAAGGTTGACCGAGACGCACATTGATTGTAAACAACTGAAGTGTGGCATTAATGAGAATGGCGGAAATACCGCTCACAAAATGTAGTTTTTTTTTAATTAGCAAATCTAAACCTATATGAGGCTATAATATATATTTTTATTTTGTTTTACAAAATCTTGCAAATATAGCTCGTTATAGTTCAGAAAGTAGTTTTAAAGAAAAGAAAAATATTACATTATTAGTAAAAAAAAATGTTCCTATATAGAATATCTACTGCTACATTATCTTATATCCAAATCGCTATGTCGTATCGTTTGACGATCGAAACTGTGTTTTGATGAAGTTATTCTTCTTCTCTAATTATGAAGATAATACGTGAAAAATAGTAAGCAACATTTTTACTTACATGTATAAAGGAAAAAAGGAAAATCAGTTATTTTTATTTAAAATAGAATTTTGTTACATGACAATGAAAGAGTGGTCAAAAGATGAGAAGGCATTTGCAATGTATACTGATGAGACTGCACATAGTTATCACAATAAATAATGACAAACAATTTGGCAATTTTACTTTTAAACATGAATATGTAATAATACATTCATAATAACTATCATTGTATGTTTGTGGATATCTAAAAAATTTGTCAATATATATTATGAACACAAATCATGACATTGCATTTTGAAAGTTGTTACATATATTCCATTGAATATATTAATTGCTATGTCATACTTATGATGAAAAAATACATGTTGCAAACACCTCATCTTTTTTGAAGTTACAAAACTGATACAATGCAGTAGCGCTATCTAGTCGCTCTCATATAGTACAGGCGACTTACAATATGACTTTAAAATAATATTATGCCAACGCTGTTATTGAAAAGACTGTACTGATAAAATTTATGAACCATTTATAGTAACCAAACATACTAAGAAAACATACTCAAACAAACATACCTGATACGTAATTTCAAACATAAATTCAAAATCAAACTGGTACAACTCAACACAAGTTTCGATCGTCGCTGGTGGGTTCTGTTCCTGGGTGTTCACTTGTGGTCGAGGGGGTGGGGCGCGGGGGGGGGGGGGTGGGGGGGGGGGGGGGGGGGGGGGGGGAGGGGGGGGGGGGGGGGGGGCGGGGGGGGGGGGGCGGGGGCAGGAGAGGGTAGGGCGGGTAGTAGTGCTGCACGCCGTACTCCACGCTCTCACCGTACTCCACGTAGCTCATGCCGCCCATCATCCCCATCATGGCTGAGAATGTAACGAAATTGATTAAGGATGAGGTGTGAGTGAGTGATCGCTGCTGCTGCTGCTTATATTCATATATTCATAACCAACCCTAAATATGATCATCCTATAGTTAATAAAAAATACGTTGGCCCATAGCATAGCATAGGTACCACACCACTTGAAACCATATTACATGAATTATTTCACAAATCACAATTTGACAGGTAGTAGAACTCATGTAGTTCGTCCGGGGAGGTACCATCGCCACCCTCATAATCCTCCGCAAAGCAATATTCGTGTTTCGGTTTGGAGAGGCGTGGTTGCGGGCTATACTTATACACGTGACAAACATCTTAGCCCTCAAGGGGTCTGCAACGCATCCGTGATCTCCGTGAACTTAGGTATGATTTAATCGTACTTGGGGATGATTATTTATGTCCACGGGCCGCAGTGACCACTTACCATCAGGTGAACTGCATGCTCGTTTGTTTGTTTTTGGTATTCAAATTTGAAATTATGTTTATATAAAAATGAATACTAAAAAAGTTATAAGTTTTCACTTCTATCGGCAGTCTCTATGACTGAATTACCGGGGTCGTGGTCCATGGGGTAGTAGGGCACGGGGTAGACGGGCGGCGGGTAGGGCACGTAGGGCAGCGACACCAGCGCCTCCGCGCACTCCTCGGCCGCGCCGCCGTACTGCGCGCGACCCTCCGCCTGCGAGTTGCGCCTGCGGGACAGGGTGTGGATTAAAAGGGATTCATAGAAAACTCTGCTTCTTCTTAGAATAATCACTCTAGGAATACTTCCAGAATATTACCCACATAATTTACAAATCAAGCTGCTAGAACCGGAGTGGCCTAACTGCATTTGAACTATGACCTGTTTGTATTTTCGTAATTTTGCAATATACAAAAGTGCAACGGTCTAAAATTGTTTATTAGAAAAATAGCTGAAACAGCAAATGTTCTGCCATATAAAATATTATCAGTGTTTTTCTACTATGCTATGCATGTATTATACATATAAACCTTCCTCTTGAATCACTCTATCTATTTAAAAAAAAAACTACAAAAAAATCCGTTGCATAGTTTTAAAGATCTAAACTAGATATAAATAGAGACAGACAGCGAGAAGCAACTTTTTTTTAATACTATGTAGTGATTAAGTGTCACATTATTTATCCGCGATGGACTCCAAAACTACTGAACTGATTTTGATGAAATTTTGTATGTATATGTAAGTTGGGCCAACTTGAGATAGGATAGTTTAAATCTCTATTCAGATCTCAGTATTTTATTGGAAATTTAATGTTACTGGCAGAACAATGTCTGCTGGGTCCTTTAGTATAATATGGTAACAGATATCTGTCTGGGGATATCCCCAAAGTCCTTATTTATACTCAATTTCATTACATTTTGTACCATATCATAGCAGACAGTAGGTAGTCTACCAATAATTAAAAATAAATATCAATAGTTAGTGACCAACAGTACAGGTTATAAAATTGGTATATGATAAATGAAATATAATAAAATGAAATTTTACCGATTGTTAGGTCCTCTGTTGGACATGTTGTTGTTATTATTATGCCTGTTGTGATTGTTTCCATTGTTCTGGTTGCCGTCATGACCGTTGTTACGCTTGAACCTAAATAAAAAAGTATTTTAGTAAGGAGATGTTTCACACTTTCATATTGTGACGACCAACCGCACGTCATGTGATAAAACTGAATCACATTATCTAACTTTTCTAAACAAACTGAGACTTGGAGCATACAGATCACTCTCCAGATATAACCTGGCGGAACTTGAACTGGGGACGTACCACCGCCACCCTCATAATCCTCCGTGAAGCAATTCTTGTGTATCGATTTGGAGGCGTGGTTGCCGGC
>DWNR01001259.1:0-15665 GCA_018250455.1 Polygonus leo
ATGCATTTGATCATGTGATGATCTTTAGCAAAGTTGTTGTGCATGAGCCAACGAAGGTTTCTGAATTGGTACCTACAACCAATTTTCGACAGTTTAGTTTAGTTGGTGGCGTAGCAACGCGCGCGTAGGGTTCAGCTAGTTGTAAATAATAACTAGTTGAGTCAGTAAACGTTGTTCTTCCATAAAAAAATGGGTTGGTGGTAGAAGAGTGAAAGTTTTGGGGTGTATACATTTTTAAAGCCAAATCATAAAAAAAAAACTAAAAAATTTTGTCCAAAAAATAAAAAAGTTTTTGGGGTGGACCACCAATATCACCTATCGCGTCGAATTGCGAATCTCAACCATTCTCGACTTAGTAACTTAATAAAATAAATATGTAAAAATCGGTCCAGGCGTTTAGAAAGAGTTCAATGACTAACACACGAACAAAAGAAATACACATAATAAGAAAGAAAAGATAGTTGGTATTAGATAAGTAGATAATTTTTAAACGTAAAAAGCCAGTAAGTGTGATTGAAAGCCTCTGACATTTTGTTTCGAACATTATTGGCTACTTCTGTAAAAAAAATGCGTAAATAACATCGAAGAACTATTCGTAAATTCCCTTATAGATGAAAAACAATCGCCGTGTGCCTTCCAATGTAATTCGATAAAGAAATTTTCTTTCGGCCGTCGCAAACTTCGTCCTGAGCAGATGGGTCGGAATCCGACCCAGAATGCCTGAATCTATAGAACTTATACCTACGCAATCTTTATATATTTCAAATAATATTGATATTGAAAGCTCTGTATTTACAACACGTGTACAAAATGTTCTAACGTTTATTTTTACTGGGCCTATGGCACGACTAGCAAAGCGACTCAATTAAAATCTTATGCTGGGTTGAGCATAACTGTTTAAATTACCTGAGGTGGTTGCAGGTCATGGCTTGCATCTACTCAAAATTGCTCTGTGCCCTCAATTATGAAGCTACATTAGTAGTAGTAGATATAATTCAAGTTGCTTTTTATTTTGGGAAAGTTTATTCCGTATAAATTGACGTTAACCGACCCTTAAAGATAAAATCATTTTCGAAATAATTGACGTGTGAACCCTTTGATGAAGATATAAAAAAATTTAGCGATCTTACGATTAGGGTAGGTAACTTAAAAGGTGATATAGAATTTTACCCCTTTACGTACGTGAAAGGGGAAAAAGAGGGTATCGCATTTCAGTGCTAACATTATTAAGGTGTAGGTAGGAGGAAAATAAAGTTCGTTTTCATGTTTTGTCATTGAATACATTTTAAAACGAAAATAAAGGAAAAAGAAATGTAGCTAACGCTATGACATCACAAAATGTAGAAATGTCACGTGCCAAACAAACATTGTAACAGAAGGTAATATAGTAAAAAAATGCTTGCGGTGAGTGGTTAAATTTTCCAAGGACATTTATATCGTTATAATTAACCCCAATATTATTATTGATCATCCCAATAAATTTTAAATCTTAACTGAGGTCGACTAAAGGTGCCTTTGCACTGAGGATTAAAACAATGGCTTGTCTGAGGACTAAGATGCTTGTCTTGTGTGTAAGTATAGCTGACCATATCACTATTCAAACCAAATCATGCGAAAGGCTTTACGAAGAACTAAAAGGATGTGATACTTCGGTGGTCAAACTATGCGGAGTCTACCTGGATATTTAAAAAATGTCGTAAACTATCGTTCGAAAGTGGCAATGCAGTACGAGTAATTAATTTTATTTTGGTCCTAAAAAGTCTAGACAGTAAATTACCAGTGTGTTTTATGCGAAACTTTGCACTCGAAAAACAAACTAGTGCACGACGAACAAATTGCTGGTACATCGTGAATCATGCCATAAATTAACAGCATCCAAAACTTGGCAAGGCTCCTGGGCACAGTGCGACAAAATGTTAGGCTTTCAGTGAAAAAACACCACAAACAAATCTGGTCCATGTTGTAATTGAAATAAGCACTACGTTTGAATGCTAACTCGAGCTTAATGGAACTATGACAACACTGTACGTAGTGTAAGTTATTGGTAAACGATTTTCATTTGCAGCATATAGGAAAATAGAGTTGTACAGTATTTTATTACGAAGTGCATGAATAATTGGTGCTTAATTAAATAGTTGATTAATACATAAATGTATCTTTACATTAACGTATTAATAAACTATCGCTGTATTTTTTGCTTAACATATACCCCAATATCATTGATTGAAATTAACCCCACCCATATTCATTGATATCTTATTATACTATGTTATCTTTCTGACGAAAATAAATGCAAATGACTTATCGCTTCGTGAATTATTTATTAATGTTCTAAAGTAATGCTAATGCGAAAAGTCCTGAAAACTTATTACTCACCTCCTGATATGATGTCGAGACGTTGTCGGAATATATACTCAATTACAATATAACATTACAATGCTTCATTAGATTAGGTCTGTCAGACACCTAGCCTGTAGGCGTGCTCTATCACAAATAATAAGCTAGTTGTATGATAAAAGACATATTGTTTAATTGTATAGATTCTGTAACTTATTTTTGGGAATAAAAAGATGCTAGAGAAAATAACGAATGCTGCCTACCAATCGGTCGAGGATTCAGCCACGAGGGCCAACTTGACCTATAGCACCACCGACAAACTGAGAGAAGTGCTTGTTCTATACAAACACTTGACTTGGACTGGGGAGCGAACCCTATTTTGCAATTGACATCAGTGTCGGCGTCGACACAATGTGATGTAATTTTCTAGTCACTGTATTATTCAGGTACTTGGGTTTGAAATGAACCCTCTGGGAATCATTTCTTTGGTTAGTTATGTAATGTTTCAGATAACGGTTAAAAATGAGTTTTTTTTTTAAGAAATGAGAGGAAATATGACCTTCGGAATGAAGGTAGTTTTAATAGCGTTATCATTACTGGACCAAATACTTTTACCAATATTTGGTTCAAAAGTATATATGGAAAAGGAACTTTGACATTCCCGTTTTGTTCGGAATTCGTGTCTAAATGTAGACTAGATGTTTAAACAAAGCCTGAAACAAGGCAAAATCGATACGGGCGCCGTCGCAGGCGGACGCGCGCCGCTGCTTCTTTATATTCTCTGCCAAATCCAACCCGCACGTGACTCAACTTGTTGCCGGTCTTCGGAAAGAGACAAAGCTATACAGAATGGTATGCAGACACACTTGGAGGTGTAGCGAAGATAACTAAATTCTCCCATTTCTTTTGGATATACGTTTATTACTCTTATTTCGCCAAAAGAAATAAGAATAACGATATATTGCAGTACGATTTTCATTCGTTGTATAATAAAATATGGCGATAAATATCACACACTTATTATAACGAAGGAAATGGTATTTAACTATGAAACTAAATAGAAAGTCGCTCCGCTCATGAGTATATTCTTACCTTTACACAGCAAGTGTAATAAGCGGCTAAGTACAAATTATTAATCTCGGTGCCCCACGTTGGGCGCCAGCTTGTCCTCTAAATTAAATTGTTGATTTTAAAAACCATTTTAAATCAATTACGATTTCGCTTCCTGTAAATTAGTAACATACAAAGAGAGATAGACGTAATCATGAAATCAATATATTTAATTGTCAGGTTCATCTATCTATAAGCTGAATGACCCTCCAGCAACTGGAGTTGCTAAAATTTTATCCTGTTCTGCTGTTTTGATAGAGTAATTTATCTATGCAGTGGTAATAATATGCTTTATAGAGTGCAGACAGCCGGTCTTACCTCATTTGTTCTTGATAGTAATATTTTTGAAACTTATATCTTGCGTTCAGAGTTACAACGAATTTTTAGATTGCGTTACGTATATTTTTTTTATTTGGTACTGTTATATTTGCATTTGCATCAGCAAGTTTAAAATTGTATGAATAGAAATTAAGATTTTAGTCATGAAGAAATTGTAGCAATTTTGATCTATGCTTACCGCATCGTAAGGAGGCTCAATCTATCGCTATGTTTATCGCAGTGTATATGCATATGGATATCCGCCCGTCTGGCGGACGCCGTGAGCGGTATTTCCACAAGTGCTGTGAGTGCGTTTGCATCGGCCGAACACGGCTTACTCCAGGAATTCCCAGTTATTACCGCAGGGGGACGCGGTCTCGAGGTTGTTGCCCGGAATCGATCCGCCGCATCACGGCGACCGGTGTTACCGGTGCACGAGGTTACGACACTATCACTGCTGCAGTCTCAACTACGAAGTCTCCGCTGCTCTAACTGATTCCCGTTAAAACTTTACAAAACTAACAAACTGTCAGTTTTGCCGTCCACCTTGAAACTCCACGCACTTGACAAGTAGCCGGTATTTTCCGTCTGTATTCTTTGTGAGTATTGATCTTACTAGATTTTTAGAGATCGCATACTCCAAAGGTGTTAGCGGATTCGTTAATAGCTTGTCTTGAGTACGAGAAATCAATCGGAAGCAATTTGAGTGGCGAAACAAATTCAGCGTGGCGTTGCCGGCTGTTAATTGGCTGCGGGTGGCGGCGCCGAGACGGCGGCGGAACCGCCGCATGGCGCCCCCATGGTTCCCGTTCTACGCGGCCGCCTGTTTTCCCCCCGACAGCTCGGCGTTTTTATGAGCGAGAACCCCGCCGAGACCCGCACGAGTCTGGGCGGTTCTTAAATTAGTTTGTCTTCCCCGACCCTAGACCCCTTAGTTGCTAGGTGCTAAAGCACACCTTTTTTACAAATAGTTTTCCATTAAACCTAAAACCGGATGATATACCTATGGAAAATGTTATCAAATTTGGTCCGATTAATCCAGTCGGGCGTTTCAGTCAAATAAAAAATATAATTTTAGGCTTATAATAAGGCTGCTCTGTGAAGTGATCGTCGTCCTACTATTAAGCGTTCTGGGGTCGCGACGAGAAACAGTCCTCGCTGGTGACATTATTTTTCCATTTGGCAGGCTTATTTTCTTGTACGGGCTATCAAGTTAGGGACGGTAGCGCCGAAGGGGTGGTCGTGGGGTGGATCCGCAGGGCGGGGATGTCGGGGTTCGGGGTGCGACTATCGACCGGCTGCCCTCCCCCCGGCGTGGCTCAGTTTCCGGGCGAGAGTCGCGCAGAACGCCCGCGCCGCGACGCGACTCCGTCATACGTTAGATAGTCAATTTGAAACCATCACCATGCTGATAGGACTTGTTCGGGACTCGGTTATGCAGTGCTTCTGCCACTCATGCCGTGCACCCGTTTTGCCAGCAGGTTGGGACACGTTACTTTACCGAAGTTCCTGTCAAATTCATTGGAAATTTGGAGTATACCGGCTTCGCCGAAACGCTTGTCGAAGAGGAGATCGCTCAATGACTTGGTTCTAAGTATATGTAACTAGATTTTGTTTCAGATATCTGCATTGACAGAAACTTATTTTTGACGGAGGAAAATTAAGGTAAAATATAAAAGTTAAGATTCCTATGGTGAAGATGGGATCACGTGTATTTAAAGAGACTGTCTTTACAGAGATAGAGGAGAAAATAAGGGTAAATATAATGTAAAAGAGCTTGTTAACAGGGGTGTCTGAGCCTCTTTCGCTTTACCTGATACTTTAATCCATGTCAAAGGGAAAATCGGCTTAACATTGTATCGCCGCGTCGAGGCGTAGCCGGCCGGCGTGGAACGAGAAGCCGGTATATGGATGAGAATCTATTTGACATAGTATTGTAGCATTTACATTTCAAAGTGTAAAAAAGGTGTGGTTACTTATTGAATTACTTAAAAGCTCTTTAAGAATCGTATTTTACCAATATTTTAAAACATTTGTTATCTTCTACTTTATACTAACTTCTTCTCCTTTCCGTAGAGTAAATACTAGATGTTTTACTTTGGAAATAATCATAAGTTTCGTTGTTATATAACAATTTGTTGTTAAAATAAAATAGGAATTGAATTGAAAATTTAGAATTGTTTAATATCTCATATTAGTTTCTTGCTTTTTCTTCCTAGCTTATTCCCAGGTGTAGATATTGCAGATTTAGCACGAGCACGGGCGATTGAAAATTGGCTTCGCTAGACATATTGATTCAACATTACTGCATAATGTCAACCATTTTGTTCTGTACGCTGAAACCACATGTGTCCACCATTTTGAGTTTTCATGTAGGTGTTATATTTGTAAGGCGTGAGTAACAGTTTTTAAGGATACTTCCTAAAAGACAAGATCTTTATTCATATGTTATCTTTATTGGTTTCTATATCGTTCTTAATAATGCAAATTTTGAATTTTACTGCTGCTTCAGTGACTATGAGGGGTTACGTGATTCCATTTGCATTATATTTCTCCTAACGTGGTGATTTTATGAAAACGATGTTGTCGTCACATATTATGGGCCTTATTAATTCTACGCACGCAAACGTCACATAATCATCACTCTTTATGTTCTCCTTCAGTATTTCATTATAACGAGGGTCTCGGAGGGCTTTTTATTTGCGTGATGTTAACTGGATTCCTGTAATCTACAAATGTAATGATGATTTGATAAACATTTGCATATATTGCGATATTTGTATATCATCTGTTAACATCCCATTGTGAAGAGATGTTAGGGGTTGGTGATGACATAATTGTCGAGGGTGCGGGTATAACAATGAATTTAATTGGCTCAACAAGTTTAACACCCCTTTTGATCTCACCGGCTGTGACACGAGTTTTCGGTTCATTATTGTCATTAACGTCTTTCATACCCCTTGATTTGTTTATTACCGTTTCAAGGGACGGCATCTTGCTTCCATCATCCTCAATGTAATTTGTTAAGCATTTCAAAACAGTTTTATCGTTCCCCTTTGAAATAACGTTTTATTCGTTGTTATTAGTCTTGTCTATAATGCAACAGAATTTAATCTAACGTGCTTAGATTCTTGAAATGGAAATCAATGTAAAGTACCGTCGGGTGTTGATTCAGCTCAAGATCGGAGCGCTACAACGATGTCACAGTGATGCATTGCGGGTCCGCAGCTCGCGTGCCTCACGAACCTTCACGAGGTACTTACGAACTCTTTACGGCCGAAACTTATATTTCAGCCGAGAGTAGTTCTAACCCCAGTAATGATGCGTGGATATCTATTGCAAATTCTTATCGTTATTTCGTACTTTGATAGTCTAATCGTTTGGGTTTGAGTATCACAGCTGTAATTAATCTTACAAATAATAAAATATAAATATAAATAATTAATATATATAAATAATAAATTTAAATTAATTGTAAACTTTAGTTCATTTAAGTTATTCTTTAGATTTTCGATAGTTTTTCAATGGTATTCTGAAAAGAAACATAAGAAGGAAATTCATATTATAGTTATTGCATCGTTGATCAAAGTTAGGTATGATTTAATTGTACTTGGGGATGATTACTGATGTCCATGGGTGGCAGTAACCACTTACCATCAGGTGGACTGCATGCGTTTGCTACCTTTACGCGAATAAAAAGTCAAGTTTTACATCAAATTAGAATACAGTCGTCATTCAATGCGAAGTAAGTATTCCCAAAAGCTGTAAATTTGCTTACCGTTCTCCCCTCGCGAGTTTTAAAGCTCGGTTTAAATATATTATCAGTTTTCATGTCGTGTCGTGAGGCGCCGGTGGGGCTGGCGGCCGCCCTTCAGTTAGTAACTACAGCATTAAACATTTATATTTTTCTGTTTTTTTTTGTTTTTCTTTAACATTGTTTCACGATGCTTTGTTTATGTTAATGCCCTTTTATTGGCTTGTCGAATCTTCTATCAATATTTCAACAAAGTTTTCAATCAAACAACAATGGGGCTCAAGCACGATTCATTTATTATTCTTGTTTGTCATCACGTCCCTTGTTTTGATGTTAAAGTCAAGCATTAAAACTTTTCTCATTTGTCTTCTCGTTTAAAGAAATGTTGAAAGTTTGAAAATTTTACATTTTTTCAATGATATAATGGGCTGTTTAAAAGTTACACTACAGGACAATTTTAAATACAAAGATTACTTAGCGACTTGCAACTAAATAAACCGTAAGTAATGTGCGGTTAGCGGATTCAAATACGAGTATAGTTGACTGGGAAACAAAGTAAGCTAGGATTAGCGGGTCCTTGGCCTAAGCCGCAGTATTAGTATCAGACCGCATTAGTGGGGAGTGACGCCTTTGGGTCAATGACGTAAGTTGGTTCTACTGCATTGTTCTGCTTGCTTTGTAAACTTTGCAGCGGTCAGATTGTAGACAGCTGGGCAGGGGGAATCGATGGCCGGCCTGAATAAATAAAGGAAGTTTGGATACTTTCCAGACACTTTATTTATTGTTTAAAGATGGTGTTTGTTTTCGTTTTTTTATTTTCTTTTTCTATTGTTAATAATTTGTATTTGAATGGTGGTAATACGTACCTATAGAATCCTATATTGGTATAAAATTTGAAACTTATTTCATTTAACGACCATCATTGCTTTTTATGTCTCATCCATGAAAGTCTACACAATTTTATTCCTAGTCAACGAGATTAGATCTTCGTTATCGGATAATCCTATCAAAACTCCCATTACACATGCCCATCACGATGCGGACGTTGAAGCTGTGAACAAATTATAAACTCGTCAAGTTTGCCCGTATTCACCCTCCTGATGTCCGTCTCCAGATCGTCTGCTGTGTAAACCGGGACTTAGTGTCGTCGCAGGATAATCCGTATTTGCGGGGCAATTTCTCGACTTAGTGATTCCTCTCACGTACCGGCCTCTCATCTCGGGCTGTCGTGCCGTCGCCTTATTACCTCACAACTATTGCCCCGCACGGCCTTCTCTTTGATATATGTATACCCGAGTCGTCTACGTAATGACGATTTATTTACTTCTACAGCGACCTTTCTTTCGCTTTTAATCAAGTGCGGGATTCGTTTTGGTGTTGCTCTAATTGGTTTTTTACTATTTGTAACTTTAAGGTATACATTCAATATCCAGAAATGTGACCCTAATACTGATTACTATTCTCCGTATCGAGAATCGATCTCTTAAGTAATTATTAGGTTTATAGTCGAATGTGTGGTATTTGTTGACTAGTTTATACACACCACATCCACCGATCGATAGCTTCAGTCACGCGAGCTTCGATCGGCACTCTTTCATTACCTAACATGAATATCTGAGTGCTCTTCGAAATAAACATTAGCTTGACCGAATCGGCCATAATGGCTTTTCCATTGTCGTCGTCTGTAGGAGAAAATGTAATGATGATTGTACGTCGATTGCGTGCGCGATAACCGACAATACATTGGTTTCTGTCGTTATTGGAACGGTTATCTTTATTTCGAATTATCTCAATCGAAAATTGAGTCTGTTGTTTGAATGTAAAATTATGTACTCCTTAACATCCAAATTCACACTTAATACACATTCTAATTATGCTTTGTTCAAGAACATAAATTACATGGAGTATGCGCAAGGAGGCGTAAATTTAAACAAATATTGTCTTATGCCACGAATTTAATTAAAAGTTAATTAACATTACTCAGTTTCCCTTAGAAACTAACTACGCCGCGCAAGAGGCAGGCAGGCGGTTTCACTTGGATATTGCGTTCGTATTTTGTGGTTGCGGTTAGAATTTATGTACGTTCAGCAAATTGATACCGAGAGATTACCAGCTTCTACAAATTAATGCGTTTTAAGATAAATAAACCAAGTCGTTGGGCATAATCTTCTAGACAAGCGTCCGGTGAAGTGATCACACACTTTTTAACCAAACCTTTCCTTTAGCACACCGACGATCGGCGCCAGTCAAGAAACCAGTCGGCAAACCAAGGACTAAGCAACCAAAAAAAGTTAAATTCATCAGTAAGTATGACAGTGTGTCTCTTGTCTGTCAACGTTTCCATTTCCATCTGTATTTATGGTTTACCTATTGGTTGTTTTTGTTCCATTATTTAGTTTTACCTTTTTAGTTTGTTTTCTGTTAATCTGTTACACATTACATTTTTGTGCTTCATGATGTTGTCTCCTGTCAAAATTTCAGTTAAATGAAAAATGTGAGTAATGACAAATAAGCCAAACAAAGAACCAATAGAGCCTTTTGTTTGTTCGAGTACCGGAATATACTTTTAGCACTGTCATGCATAAAGGTATACGACACCTAAGTGCAATATCGGTGTGACTCATACACTTGAAGGGGTGGCACCCTTCTCGATAACTCGACAATAATAGCACTCTTCTTCGTAAGCCGTGGAACTAACGAGACGACCTTGAGGACTGCATTAATAAAGAAGGGTCTCGTCTAGAAGTAAAAATATATTCATTTGCAGAAGTGTTTAACAATTGGTCTATAGAAGAGATGTAAGTTGAACAAAATCTCGAATGTCTATTAACTCATGACCATGCTCCAAGCGAGCGAGCTTCCTTTAGAGCGAAAACGCAGACGTAAGTCTGCGTTTTCGCTCTAAAGGAAATTGCGATTGATCAATAAAAGACTTTAATGCATCATATATCATCCAATGTACACGATGATATGAACATTTCCATGTAGACGAGATTGAGACATTTATTACCGCTGTCGTGGTGTCTAGTGGTAATTGCTCCGTTATCATGATTTACTGTAGGTATATCAGTTGGAGGAAATGCATTCGACTGTAGGCCGTAAACAATTGATTTTAAGACCCAAAGTGGAATTCTATTTATGTACTAAAATAGCATCTAAATAACGATTCATAGCGAGTAATATAAATTCTGAATCATATCTATTTTAAACATTGAAAGTATGCCCTCTAAATTGCCGTCCAACTTTATACTACATACTAATCTAGAACTAATACAAGATATTGACCGTACACGTCAAATTTCTTTAAAATTTCAAATACCATTTTTTTATTTCATGCTTCAATCATACCTATTTCATTTTTGGGATTTTTAACTGACGATAATAGTACTAAATTAACATATAAGACGGTCTTTTTTGCAATTACTAGAACTTTTAAACGTTATAAATAGGGAAATAAAAAGGTCCTTAATTTTTTAAGTGGAGCGCTGGCTGTGACAGGCCATCCTCATTAAAAAGATGAATCTCTCCAAACAATTGGTGGCGAATGGCTTTTTTCCAGCTATTATTTCACGAGTATCCCACCGCTAATTAAATTTAATGGTGTCGAGCAAATATTGTTTTCACCTTTTATTACCTTTGTAGATCTCTTTGTCGGTACCACTTTTAACGTTTATTGCGCTGAGAACAATCTTCTGCCCATTGAAAGTGTATTTTGGCGAAATCCAGATAAAGGCCCGCCAAAATAAATTTCCAAATTTTGTATGTCAGTTAAAAAATAAATATAATAATGCTTGCTAATATCATGGCATTCATTAAATTTGTTTTGATTTGTTCCGATTTTTTAAACTCAAACCGGTTCGTTACATCAAAAAGTTATCTTTAATAAGCGTTCCTTCTCTGCAGCCACTGAAATCCGCTGCCAGGAGATGTCGAAGGGCGGTCTCGCGTACGAGGTGATCCTCGCGGAGCCGGTGGGCGTGCCAGTGCCTCGCCGCGCCGACTCGCCCGAGAAGACGCCATCCGTTGAGGAGATCCAGGAAAAACTCAAGGCTGCTGAAGAGCGGAGACGTGTAAGTATATACAAAATTTGAGTATCGTCTTAATGGTCGCTTTTTTCATGAATCAGCGAGCTATAAACGGGGGACCATTTGTTTCTTTACCAATACCTGGTACCTTGGATTATATTAACATTATGTGTAAAGGTATCGCTTTTCTAATTTATAGGATGGGAGTATATTTGGAGATTATTGCGTTTACTACATAATTTCAAATGCAATATGTTTATTTCAATGCTTGATAAAACATAAAAAGCTTAGTTTGAAAGTAGGTACTTTCATATTGTCAATTTCGCACGAGGGCCGCTAAATAAAGACTTTCGGGAGACTTTTTGTTATGTATGGGTTCGGTTTGGTTCGGTTCCGTAGGACTTAATAAAATGTGCCAATTTTGTATCATCTTTTAGAGCTTGGAGGCTAGCCGAATGGCCGCCATCGCACAGAAGATGGCGAAGATCGAAGAGGCGTCTCGCATTCGGAGCGAACAGACGAACAACTTCATCGTCACCACAAAGGAGGCACTCGACGCCAAGATGGACTCGCATGAAGAGAAACGCGAGGCATACATCAACGAACTGCGCGCACGTCTCAAGGATCATCTTGAAGGTGTTGAAAAGACCAGGTATGTTTTGATGAAAAGAACGGAGGACTTAATGTTGTTTCAATTGCTTTTTTTGCGATGTAAGTGTAATTTAAACACATTAACATTGACGTCGCGTTAAGCAGACTTGAATTTGGTAATGCTTGAAGACAGAAGTAAAACATTAGATACATTATAATTACTGAATATGATATCTATTACAAAAATGTATATCTATCTATAGATATAATAAAGCTAAAAAGGGGCAAAAGTCTGTACATTGAAGATATTCGAAAAAAAATTAGCTGGGGATACTTAGAATCGATAACAGAACACGTTTTAATAGTTTTTAGAATTTTCGTCTGTTTGCCTGTTTATTTGACTGCGCATCACGTGAAAATGGCTGAACGGATTTTGATGCAAACTTTACTTATCTGTCGAGAAAACCCCCGGCCAGATTTTAGGCTATAAAAATTCAACCCCAAAATGGAGGGGTAGCGGGCAGAGCCGCGGGCACAGCTAGTATAATTATATATTACAAAAAAAACTTCAAATATGATGATCGTTAAATAACTTAGCTTACGGGCAGCGGCAGAGTTAATAAGTTTTCATTGCGTGTTCAAACTGTGTCAATTAAAAAACCAACAAATGGCGGGCGTAATCTACATATTTATAGAACGTCATGGAGATGAATCTCAGTGCAGTCGGGTCATTAGTCGCCAACCGTTCCTCTTGACCGGGTTATGCACAAAGAAGACGTGTGTGTAGGTGCGACTTTAACACGTCATACGTCAAATGGAGTACTTGGGAGGTTAAAAAGGTGGTTTTATTTACGGAAATATTCGTAGTACTCTATAAAACACCATTTTTTTAAAGTTACTACCGCCCATAGACATGTGTTGCCAACCTATGTACTATTTTATCGTGCTTGAGGTTGATGAAAGACGCAGTTCTATCTTAGATAATTAATAAGTTCGCTTCATGTGTAAGTATAGCTAGCAATATCGCTCCAAAGCCGAAACGTAAGAATTACTTTACGTAAGATTATGAGGGTAGCGGTGGCATCGCCCCGGAACTACATTAGTTCTAATATCTTGTTTTTTGGCTCTCATTTTAATATATAATAAAAGCGAAAGGTCACTCATCACGAAATCTCAGAAACTACAAGTCTAAGAGTTTCAAATATTGCATGGGGGTTCATTTTAGGACGTAGGTGCTAATTAAGATGGGTACAACTTAATTTCATAACCACGCGAACGAAGTCGCGGGCAGCAGCTAGTTCAATATATTACTTTCAATGTACATTGAAGTAGAGTATATTGAAGACACGTTTTCGGTGAGGGATATCTTGACGAGGGCTTGATGACCCGACAGATAAGGATGTCTTTTCATAGGGCTCAAGTTGCTTCGGTAGACAGTACGTGCCGAGTGCCCCTAGGTTTTAGAATTACGTAGCAAGAGTTTTATTCCTTTTATTTGTTATTTTTTTATGAGGGATCTTTGCACTAAATGAGCACATGAGTTGAATTAAGTCTACAAGATTTGTTGGTAGAATGAAGGCATGGAATGATGGAAATGACGGTCAACTATTCTAAATTGAAACTGAAATAAATTTCTAGATTGCCATGACCATTAGCCTCGCGTAAATGAAAATATATATAAAGAAATATGAGAAGTGATGACAAAAGTTAGATCATAGTTATGGCGACTAACAATTAATACATTTGACGCACTTTTGCATTTTTTGAAAAGTCTCTAGCGTCTTGGTTATTTATATCAAGTCTGCTGGTTAGCATTAAAGACAGTAATAGTCATTCGACTGCATCGAGTCTCAACTTTTCAGATTTTCCTCCAGTAGTGTATAAATGTGACATATGAGGTTATTTGACAGGTTGACATTGGAGCAACAAACCGCTGAGGTGTACAAGGCGATCGAGGAGAAGATGAACACCGCGGCCGACAAGCGTGATGAGAACATCAAGAAGATGCTTGAGCGTCTGCGTGAACATGTTTGTGGCTACCTTAATTTATGACATTCCAACATTGCTTTTAGTCTATTTGTAATCAACCTCGGATTGAAGGTTGACCACAGATGTGTTGCTGCCCTAAGAGTGAAAAGTTTTATCTTAAGTTAAAAACGTGGCTGGCAATCACTTTCTTCCAAAACACATAATATTTGCTTCACGGAGGAGTATGAGGTGGGAGTTCCACTACCTATAGTACCTTTCTATCTGCATCTGCGTGTTATACGCAATAATTCACACTTTTCTATCAAACTCAAACAGATCGAGTTTGAAAAAAAAAGTGTGCCTGTCTGAATAATCTTAAATAGGAAGAAAATTGAAAAAATATAATTTGTACAATATTTTTCGTAATTGGATCAAAACTCCAATAAATGTATTAGTTGTTTTACATTAAGGATTGTTATCCAGGAGGAGCAGGTGCGCAAGGTCCGCGCGGGCAACCAGGAGCGCTTCCAGCAGCTGGAGAGCGCCATCCAGGAGAAGCTGCAGCAGGCCGCCGACCGCCGCCTGCAGCTCGAGGCCGAGCAGCGGGAGAAGCTGCGCAACCATGTGAGTGACCACCCATATTGTTCTAGTTCTGGTCCATTTGGTCCAGCAGGTGGAGAGTCTTCCAGGAGTATCTGAAACGTGCTGTTGATTAAAGGCAAGAAGTCGAAGCTTAGGACGAAAGTTGGTCAATTATGTAAGTGGAAAATTACATTCTCTTACTGTTTAGTCGTGCTTAACAGTTCGAGGAGATATCCAGGTGTAGCTACGGCATATCGTCGATAAAGTCGAGTAAGTTTGAGGAGTGGGAGCAGTTGCGTAATACATAAGTTGATGTTATGTATTACGCAACTGCTCTGTCACGTCACTATGTCTCGCTCGAGCAACCTATAGGGAAAAGGTTTCTTTCCAATTTAAAACTGAATTCCAGTTCTAGTTGCCATCAGGTAAGATCTTAAGAAGAAACGACGGTACATAAAAAATATCATTGTGGAAATATCATAATTTAATTTATTATCATCTACATTGTTTATTATAATTACGTTATTTTTGCAACATTGGAATGTTTTATGTTCGACATTTATGTCATACTTTATCTTAGTCATTCAACCCCTTTTTATTTATCAAGCATGAAGTATTATAAAAACAAAACCAGTTGAGTAAAAAGTTTGTTTCAACAAAATTCGTAGAAAGATTGCATTAGCATAGATTACCAAGTCTTAGGAAGTTTGACAATGTCAAAGAGATATCTTTAATCTCAAAGGATAGGATATTATATGGGATTTTTTAATAAAAATGTGTTGCGTGGTAAAATATTTTGAAATAAAAGTGGTGAAAGATGTACCGCTATACTTATAAGACTAATGTCTTATCACAGAATATTCGTGTTTCTTTTAGTATATGTCGATTAAAGTGATTTTTTTTTTCATTTTATCTATGACGATTTTACATTTTAACTTAATTATGGCATTACTTCAATTTACCTGTAATTTTATTAATTT
>DWNR01001260.1:0-15663 GCA_018250455.1 Polygonus leo
AGTCAGTTACAAACAAGCAAACAAACAAACAAACAAACATACATACAAGTGAAGCTAATATAAGCGTGTTAAAAAATGATGTTGATAAATAAGTTAAAACCTGTTTTCAAGTGGATACGTATAACTTCTTGTTAATGTGAATATTATTGTTTCAGACACAATGTCGTCGATTAGACTGCCATCGCTCGTAGTGAAATGACAATAACTAGATTACAGGTAATGAAGCTAATTTAGTATTATCAACAGATTTACGGTTATAGTTGTATAGGCATACATATTTTATACGTTAAAAAAAATATTAACTGTAAAGAAAATCATTGCATAATATAAACAAACCGGCACTTCGGCCACGCATATTCCTTAAACAGGGTCCCTGACCACATAGTTGGTTACTGCCTACTATGTTTAGCAATATTACAGTTAGCAATTACAAATTATTTTAGTGTAGTGCTTATTTTTTATGGCTAATAACGTTGGTCTGCCCGTTAGTGTCGGGAGCGCTCATGAGACAGTCGTGTCATCGTCTGCTTGAGCACCAGCACGCCGGCGGGGAGGAGCCCCCGCTGTACTCACCCATCGATCAAATTTCAGGTAAATACATATGGATGTTATTAGAGCGGACACAAACACGGCCGCCGATCCCCTTCAGCCATATTCGTCAGACTTTCGTAATGAGCTACGAAACGATATTCGAAATAACCCAGCTACGAATAAATATTTCTGGGTATCGCTTATGTAAGTAGTTATATACCAAATCATTGCCAAAACCAAAACCAAACTAAAACCAAAGAATTTTTATTCTTTTGCGAGTTGGTTACAGATAGAATTCGCCGGTGGTGACCACATTCTGCCAGATAGCTACTTTATCAATATCCTTACATTGATTATTTCCTTTCTCAGCTCATGGTAAGTTGTATGGTAAGTGTTTAAGATTATTTAAATACACCGTCTCCATTAGTAATCATAAGTTCCAACAAATCAATAACAAAATATTTCATGAGGATTATAAAAATTGCTAAAACATAATGGCCATGCAATTAATAAAACAGATTGAAATTGAAATAGATTGAAATGAAATTGTTTCGTTCAAACTAAGCGTACGTCATGTCGGCCGTGTTTGTATCTGGTCCCTTTTTGCCTTAATAATTAGTACTATTTTTGTTATTCCTAAATGTGTTTAATGATAAGATATAAAACTTATATAAAAATAAATATTTATTATGTCATCAAATATTCCTGATTTTTATGGATATTAATAATCTACTATAAGCTGTTATTGTAACCAGAGCATCAGTTATTTTAATGATATTATGAGATTATATACAATATAGGATAATTTGTAAGTTACTTTGCGCTTGCGTTTTAGAAACGGTTGGCGGTGCTAAAACAAGAAAATGAGTGATAGCTTATACTATTTGAGACGTTCATCAGGCTTAATGTTATCATACAGTCCATAAAAAGTAAGTATAATCCCTGATTATATAATTACTAACTGAATGGATAGTTGCAAATAGGGTATTTTCCATAAATAAATGGCGAATGTTATATTATCTAAGCCATATTATTATAATTGCACGTTGATTCATGTCTTATGATAAACTCTTCCCACATATATTTTCCTTTTCACGTTGTAATTTTCCATCCTATTCTTATAAGACGTTTTAGATTACAAAATAGATAGATCATACAATGCGCCGATCGATTCTAGTTATATAGCCGCTGATTACGCTCTGTTAAATTAACCGCTATTCATTAATATTCATATTTTCAAATAGGTGCTCAGGAATTAGGTAAAGTTGTAACCGAATTGGTCATTATTTACTTACTCCATTTGTTTGTGGCGTTCAAAATTGATTAGGGCACCGCTTGTCGTGGCCATTGGCGCTAATTGGCAATACTACGGTAGTAGCAGTGGTTCGATTTTATGATACGTAGGGGTTTCTCGCAGTTCGTAAAAACGAATGAACAACAGGATCGTGTTTACCTCGTTCCCGAATTATTATAGATTTTGCTTTGTTTTCAATTGGTCTGAAATTTTGCAACAATTACACAAAGTGGAATTTGCAACGGAGCAACATAATTCTGCGAAAGCCGGATAACCGGAATGTATCAAGTGGTTGATCATATCTACGACACGGATTGGTACTATTGCACACCACAATTTATTGCGAGAACTAATTAATAAAGAATAAAAAAGGCTCTTAGGCATTTCCATTATAACCGCGGCGTCTATAAGAAATAAAGCTTCGAAACGAAGTTTTCACATCGTTACTTCGTCCCCACACAAGGAAGTGGATAATCAAATCATTATCGCAAACGATAGTATTCCCAGAGGAATGAGCCTCACTCACCATAGGAATGTAGCAAATACTATTGAATAGACTACGAAGCGACCCCAATAAACGCGGAGTTTTGTAACAGTGGTACCTGATCATGTGGCCCGGGAGGCCGGCGGCAAGCTGACACGATATGCGCCGACGGAGGAGGACGAAGCAACACTCAGGGAACTTCTACTTAGGTACGTGTGACCCTAGAGAAATGTCGAAAAACATTAGCTTTCTGCCTTTACTATTGGCTTCATTGCATTCGATTCATGAAAATCTATGTGTCGATGTGTCTATACATTTTTCACCTTGGCTTAGCATCCCAAATATCTTGTATTGCAGATATTGATACGATGCGATTCGCGGTGCCTGATTCATCACTCACTTCCCTTACTCCATAACATCGGACCACAGCTCACCGTACTCTTGCGTACATTACAATCGATGGCCATGACCTCCCGTCTCTGACACCGTGTCGAGCACCGCGTCTTCGCTTACACCTCAATTCATTTTAACTGACACTTCCGAATAGAACCTACCATTAAGGAGGAAGGATCGCTTGCATGTGTGTGACCGTGATGTGTTTTGATTGTTGTAGATATCTTTTGTACGATTTGATGCAATTTTAAATTTCTAATGTAAATAGAAAATATTACAACGAATTTTTACGATATAGAAATATGAATTTAGGAACCTACCTACTAGATATTGTTTTAGACTATTTTTAAATTGTACAGTAATTTTCTCCAAGTAGCTTTCTTTACACATATTTTCCACTTCTAGTGTCTGTCACACTTATAGCATAATGTAATGTAAATATCTTCTACAAGTCGCAGTAGTTCCAATCAGGCTTTGACTGAATTGTCGCGTATGGTTTGAAGTTATCCTTTGTTGCGACAGTTACCTCTGCGTTTCTCGGATGTAAATAATATATTTTATAAAATACAAAGATGTTCTGGGATTTTGAGAAATAAAGGATAAGCACGATTCTTACTTATTACTTTCCGCGATGCATCTATGTAAGTGGTACTTGTGAGACACGCGAGTGGGACCTATTACGACAGATCCACTGCAGTGCTCTGCGTTAAACAATTTACGCCCTGCGCTTATATTCCATTTAGGGTTCTCAACTGCCACCAATTAGGTGGAATTAAAAAAAAACATTAAAAAAACAACATTTGTAAAAAATCTTTATTTCTGATAATACTCGCTACGAACTATTGTGGGATTTGAAGATTAGTGATAGGTATTTCAAGTAAAATCGGCTCCTCCAAAAATACAGATAGAATTTATCAGATATGTAGATAATATATTTGCATAATGACACTTACTAAAAATCGTATTGTTGTCCTTGAATTAATTTCTTCTCGCTTTTTGAAATTAAGTGTACGTCCATCGTATAGTATATACTCTTGCCAAAAATATGCTTTATACTGTCGCTTCTTTTCTTTGTGCGTTGAAGAAGAAAGCTTTAGATAATTTCGAATTAAAATTGTAATTTTCTGACTTTCAACACTTTATTTAATCATTGTTTTGTTTCGACAGCGCTTTTGTGCCGCAACGTGTTAATTGGCTGTGTGATATTGGTGTTTCGTGCAAACAACTCTGGAATAATTTTGCATAATGAGTAATATGCGTTATATCGACACATCAAATATGATAAATCGACTGACGGTTTATTGTACAATACATTAATTATAATACCGGATTGTGAGCTTAAAATATCTAGAAATACTAATATAGGTACTATAGCCTATTTTTTTATAATAAACTATCATGCATAATGTAACAGATCGTTATAAATATCTTAAAAATTAAATATCATAATACTTATTGTATTCCAATTAACCATAATCAATCGTAAATAGCCTAGTATGTTTGTTAGGATATTGATATACCTTATCATATGATGATTATAAGCGCAATAAGACAATACATTACAGTGAAATGACTGGGATATTTTGTGCATACAGAATTCGTCTAATAGTAAATACGAAGATGATAAAATGATGAACATGTTTACACATACTACTATATTGACCTACTTATACATATATTTTTATCATAGGGATTTATTAGATCTTAACTCACACTTATCATTTCAATTTACTTCCGCTCTTGATATCTGACCAAATTTTCTGTCTACGATAATAACGACGATATTAGAGGGATGAAGACAAAATTGGCGGTGACCCAAAGACAACAGAAATCAGATTAGCTCAGATTAGTCGTTGACCATTGCCTAGAAAATGAAAAATTGTTTACTCATGCCTACTGGAAGTGGATTACAAAGTAACATGAACGACCGACTGTAAAAGTACGAGTATAATATCACACTATAATAATACTCTCTAGCGATATTATCACGATGATATTATTTTCATTTAAAAATGTAAATGTTATACCCTCCACGCGCACACTGTATGCGAATTTCTCTTGGGAATTGTTGTGCATTAAAACAGTGTTCGAAGACTATCAAGAGGTTCTACGGAACTTTGCAAGCTTCTCACTGAAGCACTTTTAGGGGAACTATGAAGTACACTAAAGAAGAACAAGTGGCTCTCGTTACCTTCTCGAAATTTAAACGTTTCTTTGATATAGAAAAAACGTTTGTGCAACTATATTTTCATATTCTAAGGCCAATATCCTCTGCTTGTGACACAACAGTGGTGTGTTGCATGCTATAAGCTGTTGACTGCACTTCAAGGCATGTGGGAATATGTGTGGTCTTAACTGTATGTTCTCATTTGGAGAACATTGTCGCAAAATTTCCAATCATTTATATATATAACAGAAATATTGATACATGGTACTAGTTGATTAAATGGACTTTCACGACTTATACCACTAGTACTAAAGTTTAAATACTATGTTCAAACTCCGGTCCGCCTATGTATTCATCTGCCTGTGTAAGTTATAATTTAGTAATGTATATTTTGAACTATTACACCTAGCTGGTTGAAATATTCAATCACGGTTTTATTATGGGGGACTAAAACTAGTGAGCGCAACAATTTTTAAATAATATATTTCTTTCAATTAGAATTGAAAGAAATAAAAAACTATCGGCCTACCATCGGTCTGGACTCCCTCCTCCCGGGGGTTCCAATGCATGCAGCTGTGGGTTCCTGGCAATTGGCCAGTCTTACCACCATTTTGTTGCGCCACTGGGTAGGAATAAAACTACTTTATAGTAGTTTTATTCGGAATAACGAAATTTATACTATGATCGGAAGATTTTCCAAAGGAATAATTCAAATTCTTGTGCTCTTTAAAATAAAATATATTATTTTCACCACTGGTGTAAATAAATATATATTCATGAATGAAATTCATTTTGTATTATTTGCTACAATATTACTTCTTTACAAAATATAATCGGAATTTCACGTTCTGTTTAAATGACAGCCGTAATTTTGCTTATGCCAATTAACGCTTAATTACAGTAGAATTAAACAGATCAGCCGACATAAATTCAAAATATTTTCTCTTTGAAATATTAATTGATTCACTGTTTGTTAATACAATTAATAACCTACGATTAACGTAGGTTTGCCGCTATTTCTGCTCTAACCTTTAAACCAAAATATGCATAATTATGTATTTACTGTTTATGACTTTTTTATTGAATTAAAATTAATTCATTACTTTTATAAATGAAAACCTCTAGTTCATTAAAAATAAGTATTTACAGAAAAAGCAATAGCCCAGATATATGAAAAAGTGGTTGACCTCGAGCAGTTTTCCAGCGATTTTTACTCTTTCTAATAGCATGATTGGTGTTTGTTATGCGATCTTCTCTTTGATTCTAATGTAGTGGCTGTTATAATTCTTAGGTCCGCATTTTCTTTCAAAAGTCCGTGCAGTCCCTGTTTCATGGTCAGACGCAAGTAATACCACATGTGCCGCTACCAATAGGCTACGACATTAGTTTGAAAAATTTTTTCGAGGTTAATAAGTATTTGCTGATTAATGAATCCCTTATATTCGTACTCTCACCGTTAAGGTTGACTTATAATAATAGTTATTTCACAAAATAAGTTTTCCTCTTGCGTCAATAGTTTCCAGAAATAAACAAACCGTTTATTCGTAATACAGGTATAGAAGAAGGGTATGAGTATAGTTTTCTTTATCGAAACTGCAAAAGCGTAAAATTCGTAGCTGTCTTGTGCGTTTGTATTTCTGTATTGTCAACGTTGCGTACGTCTCTGCCTGGCTCTTACATTTTTTTAATTTAAGACTGTTTTTATAATTTTCGATTCTCCTAGTTAACGATAGTTTATTATTTATTGATATTTACTAGAATTTAATAGAATATGTAAATATTTTCCATATCAATTTTTGAAGTACAATAACTTACAGGTAAATAATCAATGGTAGATACCTACTAAGATTTATATATAATTGCCAATACACTCTTATTCAAATTTTTCTGTACAATATAAATCAATCACGAAATGAATAGGGTGAAACTTGCTGCTTTGTAGCTAAATATAAAAGCTGTATAATACACTTATATTACATATTATACTTACATATTGATAAGACATTTGTTTATATTATATCTAGTAATACGATCGGTAATGGCTTGTAAAACACCGGTGAAAACTTCTGTTGCGCGGCACAAAAAGATGTCGATAACATATATCATTTTGTTTTCCGACGTAAACCCTATTATTAATATGCAATTAACAACCTTTCAAATAGTTATACTATAATAGTACACGTAGAATGTGTTGGTACTCTATATTTATAAAATATAAATTGCCCTGATGTTATCATCAGCGATTCAAAAATAATTTACATATGTTTGATGACATATTAGCTACATTTATATTAGATTATAGTTTACGTATGAAATATAAACAGGTATTAAATCCCGATTGCGCAAGCGCTGTTAATCTGGAATTTGGTTTGTGTTAAACCTCAACTAGTATCGAGGGAGCTCGCGACCCCTGTGAGTAATGTTTATGAGATTTTCTAAGAATGTAAGCATCCTACACATCCGCTATTTTGAGTAATCTTGCAATGTTGGTTACACGTTTAGTGTAGTTCATAACAGTATCTACTCTTTAGGGAATGCTTACCGAGGGTCACACAGTCGTCACGATATCAGTTACTTTTTTTTACTGTACGTAGTTTTTAACTATTTACCTTTATGTACCCAATAATAAGTATAAGACATTAGGAATTTCGATATGCATTGGTATAATATTAACAGTTCACAAGTAGGATTGTTAGACCATCGACAATAATAAAAAATGAGGTAATAATTTTAAGATTGAAATATTGCCAAAATACAAGTAATTTGGATAAAACCAACTTGCTTACACTTGACTTATAAATTATTTACTATTTAAAAATACTTATCCTACCCTATTTTTTAAATTAGCATTATAGAAGAACACTTTAATAGCTAGGATAGTGTTAAAGTTTTAAAAACGATACCAGTTAAGGGTTAACCACAGAAGCACAGCTGTGTAGTATGCTAGAGTAATAAGCACATTGCCATATTAAACTTACAAGTAAGTATTTAATCGGAGACCATTTACGTCTAGATCAAATAAATTTGAAAATGAGATTACTAGTCCAATTCTAGACTACTCTAGGCTACCTGCTCTACATTGTTTCAAACAGCTATGCCTATATCTTGTACGCAGGCTGTTTAAATTTCAAGATTTCCTTTAGTTATTTGGACTAAAAATAAGACATGACAAAACAATGAGTACCTATCATTATGATTATTTGTTTATTTGACAGCCTTCAGAGACAGGTGAGCGTGATGAGCATGAATCTGTCGGCCAAGCTGGACGAGTTACAGCGAGGCGACCGCCAGCTCGAAACCACGGTCGCTCTCTGCGAGATACGAACTCAGCTGCAGGAGCTCACCAAGAGTGTGGAGTCATGCCAGAGTGAAGTCTCAGAGGTAAGTCACCACAGTGCATTTTTTATCAACAAGCAAACGAGCATAAAGTCGGACGTTAGTAATGACTCCCAAGTATAATTGACCCTGAGGACAAAGATGATGCCTCGTTTGTAAGTATGTAAATGCAAGACCTGCTTCACAGGGAGGATGGCGATGGTATCTACCCGTTCGAAGTGCCGGTCGACCTGGCACACATGTCCCTATATTTCAGTTACATAATTTAGAATCAATACAAAAAAGTACTGTTTGCGTAAGGGTTCTATTTTTACCAGCCATAAACACCAGGCTTTGATTCAGCATTTCCCATGCAGTAAGAATAATAAATTACTATTGATCCTTTGTATTGGTGTCATCGTTTGAAGAACAATTGACACATTCACTATGTCTCGTACAGTAGATACATTAACGAGTAATACTTATGTAGACAATAAAATATGTAGTAAATCTGAATTAGAACATTATTTAAAGGAATTTATCAACGAATTAGGTATTCGTATATTTCATACATGCTCTTCTTTTTATACGCTGGTATTATACGCTGAATTCCTATACGCTCTGATAGCTTTCATGTATGAAAGGGTGAATTCAATTTTGATATATATGTCGTATTATAATATAGATAATTATGACGTATCATAATATAGATTTGGGATCGTATCTTTATCTGCAGTACGCAGTGCGTTAGAATATAAATCTGAGGAGTAAGAAGCAGTCATTAGTCTCCCACTTAATTCCATAGTTGCCACGAAATTCGCAGGACCAGCAATACAAGTCCAACGATACACATCGCAACACTTTAATGGTTATTGTTACCGACAGGTGAAGCGCGACATGGTTGCCATCAAGCAGGAGTTGGACACAGTCCAGCAGGTGAAGGAGGAGATCGAAGAGTTGCGCGAGTACGTCGACAGGCTTGAAGAACACTCCCAGCGTCGGAAACTCAGGTTACTCGAACAGGTACGATAAACGTCAGTTATTTGTATCCAAAATCTAATGTCTATATTGAAATTATTTAATTGTGAGTATTCACATTAAATTGTATAATGTCAAAACTATAAGTAACACTCTGAAGTTACATTGGGGAATCTACAATATATAACTGATTAGTTTACTTAACTACGCGATACTTACGTGATTTTGAATATAGAAATACGTAAATTATACTCTTTTAATGAAAAGGCAAACCTGTTATTTTATAGAGTTGTAATCATTTATTTGCTATCAGAAATTTAACACATCAATGAATATTAAGGGTATTTATTATTCCACTATAGTATTTCAGTATTAAGTTAATTTATCTACATAGACAACAACCATAATGGTTTTACGTACTAATGGGTAATAATCTATTTAGTTATAGTGTATAGCTTTCTAAGGGCGCAAAATAGTATTTTAAGGCGAGGGCGCTATTTTGAATCCAGAACGCAGCGAGGGATTTATTATAACTTGCCCGAGGAAAAATAATTTTGCGGCCGAGTGATACACTCTACTTTTCATTTCCCTCTAAATATGAGAAAAAGAAATAAGAGGCGCTTTTAGATACAACTCATGAATATATTTATATACAATGGTATTAGAATGTTATTATTGGTCAAAATTACAACTACAAATTTACATTTATATTTGAAATATCTGTGCAATTTTAAGTATTATTGTTACTCGTCATAGTTTTATTAGGGGCAGAGATTGCGTCGTCTTTATAGTTCTCGCGTTTTTCATTTGTTTTTTAATATAGCTGGCGCAACGCCCTCCGAACCGACCAGTAACTTTTTTCATAACAATTTTTCGTCCAATCTCTTTGGTCGCGAAACACTGAAACAATGTTCATGTTCCTAATTCAAAACTCATTACCAACGTCTGTCTTACGTAGAAAATACCTACGTTGTTCGCACTTCTCTCAAAAAGCATCATCTACTTTCGAATGTAGATGTACTTGTACATTATTGTGAATGTGATTAAGCATATCAGATAATGATATGTACTCGTAACTCATTCTAATAAAAATACTACGATTAAAGAGAAATCTACGTTACTAATAATTCCGCAATAAATCCACATTCCACCTCATTAAAATCATATTGCATGGAACTATATTTTACCAAAATTTCCGCAACATATTAAATTATCTCTCGCTAGACCGTAGGTGTCAATAGCAAATCGACAGTAATAATTAATCATATCTTTCATTGGTTAAGCCTAACCATATTCGCATTGAGTAATTCAACATATTGTTTCGTACTAAAATATACGTTAATAAAATAAATGACACATTTTCAGAGATAATACAAATGCAATTAAATTTAACACATCAATTTCAATTTCATGTAGACATTACATTTGGTCATTTTGTCCTTACTTTAGATATAGGCCATTTTATCTCTATAAATGCATATATAATGATAAAATTTCAAATGCATTTAATTAATGAGGTCGGTTCATTTAATCTTCGGTCAATTTCGTTATAATAATTAATAAATAGTTTTTAATTCAAATAATTATCTTTGAACTGCTTTTATAGTCTACATTAAAGTTCGAATCTGGTACAATTTTTAAACATAAGGGTGTTTTTAATTTAAATTTAACGATTATCAAAAATAAATGTAGAGTAAATAATCGGTTGGTAGACACATCGTAATCTAATAAGTATGTCCACCTACCGCAATAGGTACATAAAATAAGTAACAATGCAAACATAAGTAGTGTATTAGTTAAATTTTAATCTGCTAACATGAATAATAAATTTCAACAATCAAAATCAGTGCAAATGTGAAATCGTATTATAAATTCGGTAATGAAATATATCTTTCAACACATTTCCATTACAATTCCCGATACTGCTCTTCAATGTCAGTGTTGATAAAATTAACTTCAACGAACAAATCTCGCTCACAACATTAATGAGGCATAGGAATTTAATTATTTCATTCACGTTTTATTCTAAGTCAAGTAGCTGTAGAGTCGTTTTTAATGTAATATAGGTACGCCTTAAGGTATTCCTCAATAATCCGAGCAAATAATGTAAGTGCGATTGTAAAAAGTGATTAAAAATTAGCTAGCATTAAAATTATTTACCTACTTTGCTAAAGCACGTAGCTTTATATACATGTTTCGAAACACTGTCAACCAAAAATATTTATAGAAAACATGCTCTGCTAAATTCGGTTTTAGTCTTTACATCTTTCTTCTATCATTATCAAGATTAAAATACTATATACATATAGTATGACCGTACCGAGACTATATGATGGGGCACAGAAGAAAAGTCTGGACCTTTTTTTTATATAATTTATATCCACATAAACTTGACTCAAAGTATGTAACTTAAAATGGACCATTCTTTATATTTTTAATTTTACCTCCTAGTGTTTGCCTAAGACTTCGTCTGCATGGAATTAGAATTAAGTCCAGACTGTACCAGACATATAAACACGCAATCATTTTATTATATTAGTGAGACTATCTGTCAAGTTTGTTATATAGAAAAAGTCAATTTTAACGATAAAAATGTACTTACAACAACGTATAAAGACGGCCAGCTATTGTAGTTGTACAAACACGAGTTGTACAAACACAAATGTCTTTATACGGAATCCTCCATAAAAGTGCTTATCCCCCTTTTACAGGGCCTCACGTTCTTCCTGTCATACGCCATCTTAGCTGCGGTGCTCGGGATGTTGCAGTTCGGTTACAACACTGGTGTCATCAACGCTCCTGGCAGAGTGAGATATTCAACTTTCTTAACACGAACTTTCTTTTTGTCGCATAACGGTAGCAAACGAGCATGCACTCCACCTGTTAGTGGTCACTGCCGCCCAAGGACGACTGAGATATTCGCCTCGTGTGTAAGTATAGACGGCAACGGTCCCCTTTCAAATCGAAATGCCAGAATTGCTTCACGATGAATTATGAGATTAGAGGTAGTACCTCCCCAGCCGAACTATACGAGTTCTACCACCCGCCACAAACTCAATATTAACTTAATAAACCTACATACTTACTTACATACTACACATACATTAATTGGCAGAATCATGCTACCATTTAAAAATTACTCCATGAATATAAAGTACATACATGAAACTTAGTCATGAGTATGAAAATTCGTAGCGCACTTTGACATACCGCCAGTAATAATTGATGTGAATACTTAAGTTGATGACTAGTCTTCAAGCTATCGCAAAAGTGATCAACTTAAAACAGCTACTTACATGTGGTCATATCGTAAACTACTTAATTAGATACACTATATACATACTATAAACAATTTCACTATATCTTAAGATTTGTCTGTTTAGTTTTATAAAATGTGATGAGCAGCTATTTATATAAAATATTAAATTAGAGTACTCATTTATTTTTAATCAGAAACGTATTCAAGTAATAATTCAGTTTATTCAGTCCTTCTTATTGATTATTCTCATCTATGTTAGACTACTTCATATTATTCATCGTGAATTTGTCTATGCAGAACATCGAAAACTTCATGAAGGATGTGTACAAGGACCGCTACGGGAAAGACATACACGAGGATGCCGTGAACAGACTATACTCAATAGCGGTTAGCATCTTTGCGATCGGCGGCATGCTTGGCGGTTTCTCCGGTGGAATGATCGCGAACCGATTTGGAAGGTATGGGTTTTCTAATTAACATTGCGACATTGGCGTTTTTGCCTAAGGGCCTCACAGGCCCGGGCGGCTGCTTGTAAGAGCGACCTTCAAGTCGGTAATGATTTTTTTATCCGCTATTATTTCGTCGGATAAAATAGGAGGCCAAATCATAAATGCCGAATGCTTTTGGTTTTTAAAATGATCGTAGTAAATGCAAATAAAATATTATATATACGATATAACAAGCACAAAGTAAATAGTCTACAAAATTTGCTTACTATTTTAGTTTTATTTATTCTGAAGTTAGATAACATGTAAAAGTCATGTAATTTAAAAGATGGTATCTGTATGTTAGGATAAAATAGCCATTTTTTCAGGAAATAACTATAAGAAAGAACTACATTTAAAATAATATTTATTTACATACCTATAGGTATAATCCTATCCATAATCCATAGCTATCCATAAACGGTCTCAGCGTTTGTTCCTAATTTTGTTCTGTTTCTCAATCAAATTCTTAAAATAAATCAATGTCTTTAACAGCTCACAGCTGCTTCTAACACACTGGAATAACATCAAAAGTGTTTGAAAACAAGAATAATAAGGAATAGATTTTTTTTTATTCATTTCATTAAAATTGTACAAGCACTAAGGATTTTAGTGAATACTTTATATATGTATAACTCGTATTCTCTTTAATTTTAGGAAAGGGGGTCTTCTGCTCAACAACGTTTTAGGCATAGGCGGCGCGAGTCTCATGGGCTTCACCAAAATCTCACACTGTTACGAAATGCTCTTCTTTGGCAGATTTATTATCGGAGTCAATTGTGGTAATTATTATCTATTAATCTTCTATTAACTCGATTTTAAAATATCACTGGAATTACCTGGAAAGCTTAATTATTATTATATTAATATTGTTATCATTTTATTCATTTCCGAACTGTTTTTTCATTAAACGTTATACTGCAAGGTGAGTAAAGACCACGGGATTAATTTAAGCGAAATTAACTATGACCGCATCGGGCGTGCGGTCTCACTAGCATAACGCAATTAATGTAATTTGCATCTTACGTGACTTGATTAATCAACCGGCACTGCAACCAATATTGGTTAAGCTCATAATTGTGGAAATTTATCAGCTTGTATTTTAATAATTTAATTTTCTCTGCAACCTAGCGGAATGTCGTATATTATATTTTTTCTTTTAGGGCTAAATACGTCCTTAGTGCCAATGTATATTTCGGAAATCGCACCCCTGAACTTGCGCGGTGGTCTTGGCACCGTCAACCAGCTCGCAGTTACGGTGGGCCTGCTGCTGTCCCAGGTGCTCGGCATCGAACAAATCCTCGGCACTGATGAAGGCTGGCCTATCTTACTCGGTACGTTTTTCTTCAAATATTCTATTTTTTGCTATTTTTCTTCATAGTTTAATGCCTACTGTTATACATCTGAAAATATGAAGTCAATAATTTTAAATTTTTGTGACCTGAATAGGTTTGGCGATCTGCCCTGCCATTCTGCAACTTCTGCTTTTGCCCGCGTGTCCCGAATCCCCTCGTTATTTGCTTATCACACGACAGTGGGAGGAAGAAGCACGGAAAGCACTTAGAAGGCTGCGAGCGAGCAACCAGGTATGATTTTTTTTTAATGTCCTTATACAAAGAAAATACAAGCGAAGTGAAGAACTGTTGTCTCCACCGACACATTAGGCAACACAAATCTTTTTCAATTAACACAACTTATGTGGCAAATCTTTATACTTCTGCTAGAAACAGCAATATTTTTCTTCTGTTCGCCTGTTTCTTCGAGAAAATCTCCGAAATGATTGAATCACCGTTGATATAGTAGCCTAATAGAACATTTTGTGCATAATAACTTAGCATTAATACAATTTTTCTATAACAGCAAACTAAAAACACGAGTAACTTTACCAGGTGGAGGAGGATATAGAAGAAATGCGTGCTGAAGAACGCGCACAACAAGCCGAGGCTTCGATTTCTATGAGAGAGTTGCTGTGCTCCCCCACGCTGCGCGCCCCCTTGCTCATCGGCGTCGTGATGCAACTGTCCCAACAGCTCAGCGGAATCAATGCGGTAAGAGTTTTAACGTATAAAAATAGCAAACGAGCATGTCCACCTGTTAGTTAGTAGTCACTGCCGGCCATGGTCATTAGCAGTCATCCCTAAGTACAATTAAATCGTACCTCGTACCAAGGATGCGTTGCTATCCCTGAAGATAATCGCTTCGTGTGTAAGTAGTATAGCTGGCAACTACGCCAAAACACAAGAATTGTTTCACGATGAATCATGAGGATGGATCAGAATTACGTATATTAGGAAATTATCATCTATTTTTATGTAAAGTTTCAACATGTCACCTTTTGCATAACGCTTGAACGTTAAAGTAGATTTTACATATTTATTTCTAAATTGTGACCAAAAGGATTTTAACGGTATTGCAGAGTATTGTTAATTTAATTATATTATTACACTAGAGATACTTCACATTTGTAAAAAACCATACGTTTTCAGGTGTTTTATTACTCGACATCTCTGTTCACGTCGTCGGGTCTGACGGAGGAATCGGCTAAGTTCGCCACGATGGGTATAGGTGCCATAATGGTGGGCATGACATTGGTATCCCTGCCGCTGATGGACCGCACCGGCCGCCGCACCCTCCACCTCTACGGACTCGGGGGAATGTTCATATTCTCCATTTTCATCACAATCTCTTTCCTAATAAAGGTGTGTCTTACGATATCATAATTCGTGCAAGCCCTGATTGATGACAAGGACATCTTGT
>DWNR01001261.1:0-15663 GCA_018250455.1 Polygonus leo
TCTGTTTGTCTGTTTATTTGACCGCGCATCACGTAAAAACGGCTTAACGGATTTTGATGCCAACTTGACTTATCTGTAGAGACGACCCCCGGACAGGTTTTAGGCCATAAAAATTCAACCCCTAAAAGGAGGGGTAGCGGGCGGAGCCGCAGGTACAGCTAGTAAAATACATATATCTTTATAAATACTTAAACGTCAAATTATTATTTGACGAGAAAATATCATTCAAAATGTATTGTACTGCAGTTAAGCACACGTGTGTTCGAGATACACAAGCAAAATAAGTTTGAACACACATGTAAATCTTTAGTCGATTAGTCACTTTGTTTAGACAAAAATCAATCACAAGTCATATTATTAGGTAATAAATCAAAAAAGACGTGAGAAGTTGAGATAGATGTAATGTGGTCACTAACGCCTATGGACATTTGCAATACCAGAGAGGCTTCAAAAGCTTCGCCACTGCATTATCGGCTTAAAGGGAGCTTTTTGATCAATTGGTACCTAGATATATACCAAGCAAAAAGGATCAATGTGGAATTGCAATCAGATAATGGAAGAAATAATAAATAACAAGTATTCTATAATTAACAACTTAAGAGTATTATGTATTCATTACACGGTTTTAATCCAATCATCTTGATTAGTTAATGAACACGTCCTCTCAGAAACGCGATAAGAAAATTACGGGAGATTTGATGTTATTAATAGGTATGTATTTTTATATATTTTTTACTATGATTCTTGTAAAAGTCCACCTGATATCGGTGAGTCGCTGTTATCATCATCGTCTTCACTAACATAACTATTCACACCTAATCAAGTACTACGAGCGAAGTAAAATGAGAAGTCACTAGTATGTTTTGGGTTTTGTACAATGTAAACCAAAATTTGTAGACCGATAATTTGTTAACCGATAACTATTTACACACTTTTACACACTACTTTCTATACTATTGTCCCAAAAAGGTATTAATATAAATAATAATTAAAAAAAATAAAGCACGTATTTTAATTCTTTATTAAACAAAAGTATTATCGTTTAAAGTATTAGACATCGAAATTAAAAGTGAGGAAAACAAAATAAACGTGTGTCAGTCTACGATGTTAGTACCTTAATAGTATGTTATTATGGCCGCCAGACGGGCGTTGAAGACAAGTAAATAACAAAATTACACATTCAAGACATGCTAGCTAAATAATATGAATATGAAATTAACAATAAAGCATCACAATATGATGTTTACGTTTTTACAGAGAAAAAGCTGTGGGTGTAGTAGTTCGTTTAAAAATAGCCCACGACATCATTGGCCACGAATAAATGCTATAAGGTGAAGAATAACATAACATTTGAATAAAGAAAGACATTTCCGATACTATGTATAAGTATAAGGCTTATGGTTAAGAGATTATTTCAGAAAACTAACAAGATTTTTCATTGTTATTACGTTGATAAGACTAATAGATTGCAGGGATTTGATTTCTTTCAAAGCTCTTCATAAGAATACACATGAGAAAATATCACAGCCAATTATATTACACATATAGAATAGATATTATGTTCTAACGCTTATAAACTGACTATACAATCGCATCTTAATTGGTACAAACGTACTATTTGTTCGATTTTTCGATTTTTAAAAGACATGTTTAACATTAAAAGGCTATGACTGAGTAAATAAACATAGAATTTCTCACCACTTGTGAATTTGAAAAAATATGGGTTGTTAAAAAAACAGGAAATTTAATGCCAATCAGCACACGTTTCACAACCGTAATTTAAGATGTAAGTAATATATCTACAGTTTTTTATCATGTAGGGTAGCAAATGTGCATGCAGTCTACCTGATAGTGAGTAATCACTGCCGCCCATGGACATTAGTAATCATTCCCAAGTATGATTTTATCTTAACAACCAATCTAAGGTTGACCACAGATGCGTTGCTACACCAGAAGACTTAAAAAAATCTCAACCAAAACCTGAACCAAATATTTTGTCCGTTTATCAATAACGAGCACAAATTAAATAAATTATGATCTACCAAGCACATAGTAAACAAAACTAAACCTACAATAGGGATGAATTATGTTGTAAAGCTAATTCATTAATGTGATTGTATGTACATTCAAGCGTCTAATGGACTTAATGATACAATAGGAACATTAGCAGTCGTGTCACTTGTCACGCATTATACGCCATATCGAAAAGTCAACCACCCACGTTCTACCGCATTGCATTTAATATTTCAATTATGTTATCTACTTACACACAAATAAAATATCTATCTGGAATTTCATTGTAATTGCCATTTCCAGTTGCATGGTTGGCATAAATGTAGTGATAAAACAAAAGTTCAACTTTTTCCTGAATATGGGTAACCAATGTAAGGATTCTGTTTTTGGAGAATTGAAGTTGTTTGTCCTTGTGGCCTTTATATTATAGATTTCTTTGTGAATAGAACAGAATATATTTAGCTAGTAGGTGGTAGAGACTATAAGATACCTAATACGGACAGTATCTACAATCTCCCACCCATTTCCGTTGCTTAGCACTTACTTATAACCAATTTGTGTTTCGGTCGGTAAGATATGATTGCTCGTAATACTTATGGCATGGTGACACAAAGCAGCATTCTCAGACCATTCATTTGTCACCAGCTTCAAGTAGGCCCAACTTACAGTAAAAATTAAAGAAAGTTTAGCTGTCCTAATTACCTTACTCCTAAATAATATGTAATAAATATTAGTCCACCAATCCTAAATAGTAAACGATGTTCATTGTATAATAATAAAAATCGATTCTTTATAATTTCCGCGAAAAGGAAACATATATAACACTATCCCGCTCAGACTAAAATTAATATTCCAGTTCGAAATATCCGCTCCTAATGTACGTATACGTCCTCCATATACCTTGGCGCCACATAGCAATGCTCACTGGAATGGCGACTATCGAGGTCGATCCCGTTACCCGCTATCACATCGAAAATAAAAAGGATAAACGATTTAATCGCAAAAATACGTAATCGCCGATACTTCAGAACTAGTTTTCTATAATTACATTACGCTTTTGTATGCAACACTTTAAGTAGAGATTGTCGATCTCTTTAACAGGAATTTTATGGTAACCGGCTTTTAAAACGTTCTTCAGAAACCTATTTAAATGTCCTTATAGCAGTGTCCCGTATCTAAAGGAGGTCCTCATCATGTTAATTATAGAATTACCGATGTAATCTATAAATATGTATCACATATATTTTTCATGGATACCAGATATGGAAGATGATATATTTTTAGTTTTATGCTTTAAAAATGTAACACATTACATTTTTAAGGCATAATTTAGGTACTTAATAGTTTACTTATCTTATTCACGTTTATGAATAACATAAAATTAAAGTTTATTTAGAAACTTCGGCAAATTAGTCTTTGTTTTATTTTTTGTTATAGTCAAAAACATTTTTAACAGTCAATTGGCGCCTGTCGCTGTATTAAATTTCACGAGCCTTATTCGGCTAGAAGCGGGCTATCTTAAAATAGTTTTACAATAAAAGCAAGGGCATTTTTATAAATAAATTAATGAGAAGTGGCCGCAGATTGTAATTCGAGCTTTATACTGGCTTGTACTTATGCAAGCCTTGGTTCATATTATGCTAGTCAACGTGCAAGTACATTGATGAAACATAATAATATATACTAATAATACTAACTATACTTTTAATAATAATAACAAGGATATTTATTGAGACTTACCTAGCGCTTTATGTCGAAATATATGTCCATGTTATTATATTAACTACTAACTACACTTGTAAGAAACTCAATCTGTTTTTGCCTGATGTTCACAGATAATCTAAATAGAAGGAAATGAAACAAAAACTACAAAGTATATAATACTAATATTCGTGACCCGAAGGACACAAAGTAGAGACTTATTATTGTCATTAAGTAATATTAAAGCCAAAGTAGTAAGCGCATAGCATTTGTATAGTTGGGCCATTACAAACGTGCGAACTGAGTCATAAAATACATATGACGTCAAAGGAATGGGACCATGCCGTACAACTCGTAACTTATAAAGGGATGCCGCTCGGACGCAGGTAGCTTTATATAAAATAATTAATATATTTTATGTTATTTCTTTAACCTTTCCTTGATTACTTACTATTGACTATCGACTAATCCCTTCTTTTTTGTTACACACAACTTCCGATATGCCTATAAGTGTGAACGAGAACTCTGATAAAAATGATCTATGACTCAGTTCGCACGTTTGTAATGGCTCAACTATAGTCTTAACTGGCGTGTGTAGTCAGCCTTATCTTTGCTGCTTGACAAGTTCGGGACCTTGCGAATAGGGAAACGGTGTCCGAACAGTATTATGTGTTGCAATGCCGTAACTGGTCTATGTTACCTAGCATTGGTACTCTACCAGCCTTAGTGAGTATATTTAAAGTAAAGAAAGCGGTTTTGTCTCACTACACTTCATAAACGAAGGATAACCGGTGCACGGTTGTTCAATTTTAATAAATTATGACTAATTTATTTTCATTTATTTTATGTAATTTATGAGACTTCATATGTAGAAAACAATATTTATTACATCTGTTATTTAGAAGGTGTACATAAAAAATGATGCTATACAAAAACCTGGGAAGTGTTTCCAAAAATACGGTAATTTGTTGAATAGCGAAATTAAATGAATGCGAATGACAGTCCGTATTAGTTTCAGTTAAAAAGTTAAAAAAGAAATTCGGAATTTCAGAAATCTTTTTGCATAAATACTGAAAGAGATCATAAAATAAATAGATAGAGAAATATAAAGGAGATGCTGCAAAATATCAAATCAGTTTTGTTTAATTTTAACTTTCAACGTGGAATCTTTATTGTAATATATTTTTCGAACCGAGAAAAATATGAGTGATAGGGATTGCTTATTAAATGCGAACGCAAATAACAACATATTTATAGTACATGTAACAGTGATGATAAATATTTTGTAACATGAGTAAGTTGCGTAAAACCTTATTAATTTAGTATTATATTGTGTATTTCTTCATTAGTTAAGCACCTATATACATTTTGAAGATACATAAATTGTATTGCATATTACGATAAACATTAGAATCCAAATGTCAATAACCTCTTATAACTATGACAAGAAAAAGGTTTTTTATAATTACTACATCTATTAAACTTTATAAATGTATCTGCAGTATTCCAATTTTGATTGCATAATCTTTAGGTATTTTTTATTTTTGCACTATAAGAATCGTGCGTATCTTTAGGTAAACATTAATAGGATTATTGTGGCATAGTTTTCACCTATCTAAATGGTTGTAACTGCGAACTGCATAACGTAAATATAATAAATATACCGATAATGTAAATACTTATTATATATTCCACATTTTATTTCATCTTCATTAATATGTATCTAATTTGAGTGGTTTACTCAATATGTAACTTACATTTTACATAACGTGCGTTATATTTATGTTGATAATAATTATCGCTAAATTCTTGTTTTTCTTTATTTTTAAACATTTATTTATGTATAAAATAGCGTGCTAATTAACTCTTGAAAGTGTTGTCAACAAGTCTCATTTTTTCATAACATGTAGTTGATCTTTAATATATTCATTCTTATCATAATTGGCAGAACAGGGTTGGCCTTAAAAATAATAGTTTAATAAAAGTAAAAAATGTCTATGGCGAAAAAATCTTACCGAGGATGTGGTACAAAAATAGTGGGACATTAATAGATGTTGATGATCCCTAGTTGGCATTACTAATGTCACAAGATTTTTTTATCTCCCTGGCACTGGAAAAGGCAAAAAATATCTCCCATGACGACCCCCAAGGATGCATACTGGTACCTATTAGCTTATGAAGAATATGTCAATTGCAAGATTAACATTAAAATACCTATCCTTACACGCCACTCATACTTGCAGATTATATTGTACATAAAAGCTGTTCAGACTCATTCCATATTGTTGCTATGATAATGGTACTTCTGAACAATGCTAATTATTATTGCTTTTTGAATACCATCAATAGTGTCTCCATCACGAAACATTTTAATACTCTATAATTGTGTTATCTCGTTATCCTTAGAGTCAGTTAGCAATGAGTTTTTGTATAGTCGACTGTATTTTTTAACATAGATGGCAAAGTAACTGATTTGATAGGAAGCATGAAAAAGGGAGAAAAGCGGTTTATTTAGTCTACACTTTTACACTAATATTATAAAAAAGAAAGTTTTATTTGTATGTTTGTTTGTTTGTAGGTATTGAATAAACTCAAAAACTACTGAACCGATTTTCTCCCGTAAGGTACATTATCAGCGAGGCTATATTATTTTCCGAAAGAAATAGGGATACGGTAATTGCAATAATGTAAACCAAGGTAGCGAAAATTTACCTAAATTCAGTTTTCAGCGTCCGCTGTGAAAAATATTGTAATTTAAATGTCAGAAGAACGTTTGCCGAGTCAGCTAGTCATGGATATAACATCAAAATCGAAACAAACATTAGAAAATTTATAAGGACACAGTTAATGAGTATTTAGGTCATACCCAACCGTAAATATGATTAAATTCACAAGCTATAATTGTAGAAATACTATAGAAAACGACGTAGAAGTCTATACTTTTCCAATGTACTTTTAATATACTTTCCTACTTTTTAATGGGTGCGATGCAATAATTATAAGTATTGACGGATGTGTACTCAAAGGCTTTAAAATAAGTTATGGCTAATTCTGAGCTTCACTAGGTGCCGTGGAATGCAGTCGAGGCAGGCGCATTGTGTTCAGTTATCTAAACACCACAGGTCGCTGCTAGTAGTTTTAAATAGTAAATACTATTGACCCAACCGCATACGGTTCTCACAACCGATGAATACACTTTGCACTTGACATGTGCTTACAGGATTTAAAAGAGGTAGGCTCTGTGGTAAGGAAAATTATTACTCTACCAAAGAGGGAATGGAAGGTAATATAAATCGATTTATGTATGTCTAAGAGATTCTTAATAATTGGAATAGAAATAGTTTTATGAGTGAGTAATTTGAAAAACTGATAAAATTCTTCCACTAATTTAGGGGAATTTATTTAATTTAAATATTAACCTTTGTATAATGGGCGGACTTTATTACATATATGTCAAGTTTCAACCCTTACGTCAAAATTCCCGTTGAATTGAATTGAAGGCTCCTATGTATACTCGTATAAGGTATTAAACGAATCATATGTATACTCATATAAGTCCCTTATTGTGTTACGACCTATTAAGTGCTGTACTTCAAAACGTTTTTAAAATATTAAACCTGGCAGCACACCAACCACGTTTTAAGTGGCAACTATAAACTCCCAATCTTTTCAAATTTATATTCTCAAGGACTACTAATCTCTCCATCTTAAGTATGCAGTTAGTGTTAGAAAAAATAAAGAGTGCTTTATAAATACCGTTGTAGAGTTGCAAAGAACTCTGCATAGGTACGAGCTTAGGGTTCCGACAATGGTTGTTGTGTAATGCGATTTATTTAAGGGAAAGGGTTGAGTCGCCAACGTAAAAAGAACTCCCAAATTGATTTAAGCCTCGGCTGAACTGCCTAAAGAGCCCCTACTCGACAGTTCTTTTAACGTCGGCTTATTCAAACCAAACATACGAATAACGGCAAGTCGTTATTATAGTCAACGAGAAACCCACACAGGTGTAGCCTAGTATTATAGCTTAACTTTCTGTACTAATACATAATGGGGGACCTAAAAGACTACCCTGAAGTGCTCTTTTAGCTTTTGTGCTTGTACGTGACTTTATAGAGCCCCCTTTCTTTAATACACTCGTAGTAGTTAGTGGGTACATAAGATTCTATTTTTCCTGTCGTTACTAACAGAACATAATGTTTCTTGAAAAAATTTGAATTTCGTTGAAGATGAATTACTTAAAAATTTTGATGTATAAATTACATTACAATATTTTTAGAATTACACCTACAATTTGTTTTTACTTTTATAATTTTAATTCTTCTTTTTATTTTTATTCTCCTGCATGTGGCCCGTCTAGGTGATTGGTCTAGCATGGGTGCATACCGGTCTATTGATTTGAAGCGTCGAGGGGGCGTGAATCGTGCGTAACAATATAGCTAGCTACGTATTAGTAAGTATCAATAGCAACACAACTGATTCACTGTATTTTAATTCCAAACATTTCATGCGCCGATGTACTGTAACGGTCCGTTGGAATGTTTTAAAATCTAAAGACTTACTACTTAATTCTTTCGCATATGCTTGAAATAGTCATGAACTGAAATGTTAACTGATCATCAGTTGATCTCTAATATAGAAATGGGGACTGCTTCTGATACAATCAAAGCATGTTAGAATTTCGTTGGCTCATTTAAAGTTTTTCAGTTGCAAGAATTACTTGACGATTTGTACACATTTCGCAAGCTTTGTGGAGCAAACGTGTCGGCCAGCCATTATGGATGGCTCTTTTAGATGTCTCACAAAGATTACGACGTTGTTTCATCAATCTAAAATACCATCTGGATAACGAAATGTTTCTCATTTTTTTAGAATAACACTTAAACTTACCGTTACACTTAGTAAAACTGTGTTAGCAACGCTTCAGTAGCCTGAATTCGCTTTAATGGACGTTTATTCCGCCGACATTTTTAAATGCATTAGGTTAACGAGTTTTTTTCGTATCCTACCCACACGTCATCGTGATATGAACATTCGTTGATTTGAAGTCTGAAGCCAAATTAAAAGAAGTCTCTGATGACACTGAAATTAAACTTCTAGAAAAAACTAAATTCTACAAATACCTGATTAAAATAAAATTAAAGATCTAAAGACGAATATGTACTAGCGTACCAGACTAAAACTCAAACAAAAAATAACCGGAATCTGGATTCTGTTTAGGATAGAGTTTCAGAACTAATCACAATTAAAACTAAAAACATTGTTATTCACATTACAAGTAAACAATTAAGAATAAGTTGTATCAACTAATACTAATGTTAGAAGAAAAACCGTAAGTTCAAAACAAAAAACAGTTGTGATTCTTGTATAACTTTTAGAGTAAAATGATTTATTTCTAAATGTTAAAATGTTGTCTTGACAACTAATTAATTATAGTTTGAGCATTAAGTAAGATAAGGTTTTGGTAAGTAACACATTTTTGAATAACAGTTAATGTACAAGTTCAATTCTACAGAAAGGACGACAAACTTGCTAAAAAGTTAGTGACCTTGAAGCAAGATGTTTGTAAGCGAGATCAGTGTGATAATACTTTAGATGAAATTTCGCTTTCGCCAGATTCTTTACACACGTGTATATTCACTCATAAAAAGCAACGAAGGCGCGATTAGCGATGCTAATTAGCATAACTCGTTGAAATATAGGTACTGCTCGCCATACTTTGAGTAAATTTCGCTGAACGGGAAGGATACAGTGACAATGAGTCGTAAACACGAAAGTGAAGGATAAGTTTACTAAACATCAATGAATAATTACTCACCGAAGTGATATGTTTATTTTTTCTTTCACGAACGTCTCGAACCCGCATTTGCGGATAGGATGAGCCAGGATGCGCACTATCGTTCCGTACGCGGTATAAATAGTGGCACTCTCCAAAAATACACGGAATATCAGCGACGTGGTGCACTTGTGTATCTATATTTTTTGCGGGACGGCAAGTGTGAGTAACGTACATAAGTGTCGTAAAACGAGCGGCACAAGCGCCCTGGGTAGCGGCGCGCGGCGAACTGTTGCCAGTTGCCACTTCACTCCTATTGGTACTCGCGTGGTTCGGCTCGGAAGCAACGGGCGACGGCGGGCGACCCGCGTGCCGCTCCGGGACAAGGGACCGTGAAAGAAGGGCCACAACCCGACGCGACGTTTTTTGTCCTGTCTAATATTAGCAACCTACCCGTTTGGTGGTAACAATTCTTTAAAATTACTTAATCTGGGGACGATATTTTTATTTTTTTACTGCGCTTGAGAGTCTTTTTACTTGAGAGTCGGGTTAGGTTGCTTCAAAATTGGTATTATGTTTATTGGTGTATACAATATAAGTATTTTTTTGTTAAAATCCTTACCTACTATTAAGTAGGATAATTATTAAGGGGATACTAATTAATTTTAATATATGACATCATTTACAAGAGTATATATGAACAAGACACACGTAAACCTAAGAATCCATTAAACTAGCCATCACAGTGTAGAACTTTAAATCAATCCTTCATTAAATTGGCAAAATTTAAAAAATACTTCTAGGAGTTAGGAGTAGGCAGGGGATGTAGGCTCTACTACGTCCAACTAAGTTTATTATTGTTGTTCCTAGAGCCACTCAGGTAATCCTTGCATCAAATTAGTTTCGGTGCATAATTATTTAAAATTTAAAAGAGTCACATTAATTTATACTTGCCAATATTACTCTCATAAAATATAATATGCGCATTAGTGCAGGTATACTTTATTATGAAGATCCATATAAATGTCAATCACTAAAACCATAGAGCGTAGAAAGCAAAAAAAAAAAATTAAAGGAACTTCATTTATGTATGATCATCTTTAATGTCCTAATAAGAGCATATAGACAACAAATCACCACAAAATAAAATAAAAGTTAACTTACAATCATCTGTTTTGTACACACTGGAATTGAAACTCTAGTAGACCGTCAGTACATAAATACAGATTCTAATTCCAGTGTCGCAGTCGTAGGTCGCTATCTGACTTCCGGGAGCGGCCGCACTAGGAAGCTACGTAATGTAATCGAAGACGAATTGCACAATTTCCTACACAAGGAATGTCGAATATAATCATGCCCGATTGATTCAACATTTAGCATCGTAATGTAAATAAACTTTAACGATTATTGGGTTTTATTAATAGACAGTAATAATAACACATACACACATCTTCACGCTAAATCCCTAATGGGGTAGGCAAAGAGTGATACTTTCAACTCAGGCAGTAATAATACTTAACTCTCATAGCCCCACACTAGTATACCCTGTGTCGTGGGTGCCCCGGACACAAAATACGAATGCACAAACACCCAGATCCAGAGCAGAAATCCAAATTCATCATTCAAGTTTTCTATTCAGCCGGGAATCAAACTGCGCGACTGACCGGTATGGAGACCGCTCCGCCACGCGGGTTGTCATCATTTTGTTAGTATAAAGGCAGCAAACGGGTCTGCAGTTCGTCCTTTGTAATAATTTACAATAAATTGTCAAGTACAATTGTGTCGTACCAAAGGTTGACAGGAGAGTCGCTATTGCTGAGGCCTAATCTTAAGATATTTTGAGGATTAAGCCTTGTAAGTATAGCCTCTACTCCATTTCCAAACCGATGCACTAAAATTGCTTCACGGACGATTATGATAGGGTTAGTGTATAGTATCAGCCATGACAGCTTAGTGGTTGCGAATCCGACCTTTCACACGGGGGGTACGGGTTCGAATCCCAGCACGCACCTCTGATTTTTCAAAATTATGTGCGTATTTAAATTTAAAATTATCATTGGCTTTTCGGTGAAGGAAAACATCGTGAGGAAACCTGCATGTCCAAGAGATTGTAAAAAAATGTCAAGAGTGTGTGAAGTCTACCAATTCGCACTTGGCCAGCGCGGTGGACTACGGCCCAAATTCTTCTCATTGTAAAAGGAAACCCGTGCCCAGCACTGGGACATTAACGGGTTGTGATGATGATGATAGTGTATAGTGGGCTCGTATAGGGCCCGTGTGCAATGAAACCCTGGCGCCCCCTAGACCTGGGTCTAGGCATTGCACACCCTGCACTATAGGTTAAGCCGCCCCTGATCTCCCCGGTCGAACTACACGAGCTCTTCCTCCCGGCGTGTAAGATTGTTGAACTACATTAGTCTGTATTCGAATTTTAGGCATCCCTAATTTTTAATGGTAATTTGTCACTTACGGTAGTGGAATGCTTCGTCCATCACTAGTCCACTAGGAGAAAATTCTAAATGACGTACTGCAGTGTAGTCTATTAACATTTGTATTCTCGAATAAGCGAAGCGATGTCTACTGAGTCCACTAACTACCTCCTAATGCATCCATTAGGTTAAGGAAAGATGAAAGAAGAAAGTTCATAGGACCATCATATCTATAGGACGTAGGACTATCCTATACTATCCAGGTTACAAATGTCCATAGACGGATGTGACCACTTACCATCAGGTGTGCTACATGCTCGTTTACTACTTTTATACGATAAAAATGTTGACCAATTATTTGGAATAAAGATAATGTTTATTACAATGACGATATCAATTAATGCTATCGATTGATTTCTTGATATGATTGATCTTGACTGGTTTAAACCCACAAGGAAAGGAAAAAATACATTTCTTTCCTTCACTTTTTAAGTACCCAGGAAAGGTCACCATCCTAACCTTATTCTGGAGGAACTCATTGATTATTGTTGCAACATAGCCTTGGAGTAACTAACATCATAAACGACATAAGGAAAGTACTACGGGAATTCAATGAAGACATTTAATTTCGCGCAATCGGTTGAACAAGGCGTAATATTGCTCATTGCGATGTTATGCTGAGAAATCATGAATACAAATCTTATCGTCTGTCCGGGTGAAAATTTGTAATAGATTATGAACTAATTTATTGATATGGTAAGGACAGATCCTTAACTTTTATGCATTATTATCATTCGGATAATAATCCAAATCCGAGTCATCCGAATGATAATAATGCATAAAAATGTACAAAACATTATTTAAAATGGTTAAAAAGGTATGTTTTTAAAACGGGCTATAAATTATTTAGGGCTATAAAAGGATACCTAAACAATATTACAAGGAAGGTAGTAAATAAAATAGTAGTTGGTGTAAGTAATATTACAAAAATAATTTCTACACAAAGGTAAGCCAAGCCAAGAATCCTAAAAACGTGTGTACTCGTAATTATCGCCATCATAGGATCATTCTGTAAATGCTAATCAGTTTAATGAAAAACGATGAAACTGCTAAGCTACTGTATGATTAAAATTATGAAATCTTTGAAATTGATTATAAATTAAAAGAAGGCAAAAAAACGACTAACCTATATTTATAATTACTAAAGGATCATAAATACATAGATCAACAGGCTAAAATGGTAAACATATTGAAATTGTCTGATGACAATTAAAGGTCTCGCGTAGTGAATACGTTAACGTAAGGATCAAATGTTAACTTAGTGGACTCATGACCTGAAGAAGATATCACAAACCATTGAATTCTGAAAAGTTCGAATCTAGACTTTTAGAAGACATCTATGTTAAGCCGGTAAAAGTTAATAGTTCAATGGAAATCAATGTAGACCCTTACGAATTTTAAACGTATCGAAGAATCGTACTGCAATGTAATTATGTTATTTCATATACATATATTGCGGGGTAAAGGCCGACGTGTTTTGCCGACAAATGCTAGAAACGGTTGGTTAGCTTGCTTATGCTTTACATTGTAAAAATGCACATAATTATATTTTTATATGGTCTGCTAGATTCAAACCGAGGCTCAGTTTGCAATAACAAGAAATATCCGTATATGTCTGAGGAGGAGCCTTTTTATTGTGAAAACAAGTTTTATTCGGTCATGTTCAAGTTATTACGTATCAAAAATAACTGGTTTGTCTGGATGTCTCTCCGTAATTAAAACACTGACTGCAGTAAAACGGCGTTTTCATTCAAATAAAATTCAATCAAAACATCATTATGTTGAATATAGTTATGATAATTGTGCTTATGAATTGAGATTGGAATCGGTAATTGAGAGCGTGTGATGTAAGATTTAAACGATTTAAACGTGTCGCATAGCGCTGGAAAGTGTCATGTTAATAAACGTGCCTTCAGACGAGCCGCCTCATTTACAATCATCTCGAGTATTCTTAATGCAACGATTATCGTCAACCGTCCGTGAGTTCATATTGAACTTCATTCCCCTTCACTAGAGGATTGGACGAATCTCAAATATACAAGAATTTTTCAGAGTTTTAAGGAAACCTACATAGGTTTCCTTAAAACTCTGAAAAATCCTTGTAGGCACATCATGCCTAAGAGTGTTATCTATTTATCAAAGATATATAAAGGTTTAGTAATCAGTATTGAGAAAGAGATAAACACTTCGGTCACTGGACGGTAAAGGGTCAACTAGAATTAAATACCTTCCTTAGGTCAAACAGATAAACACCAATGCGTTACTACGTCATACTAAGATATTGCCAAAGAAATATAGCCTAACCTCTGTAGCCGAAATACAAGAATTATTTTATTAAAATGGGTTGGTCGGACTTGGAATGCCATAATTGCTTGGACATGATGTACATCATGTTCAATGATGGTCGAAGTATGAGTAATGGTAAAATCAAAGGTTTTATGCTCTCGTTCCGTAAAATTGCTGTCTTATTTATTCCACATCAATCACTCGGAGACTAGTTTAGTTGTGAAGCTATTACAAACTAACTTGACATCGCGTCTTATAAGTAGAACGTCTCAGTTTGTCACATCACAAGCTAATTTGGAAACATTATTTGAGCTCAGTTAACCATCTTTTCGTAGAGATATTAATGATAGTATAGTAAGTACCAAAAAGTAGATAATTTGACCATGTGTTAGCAGTAAGTAAGTAAGTAAGACTGTAAAATTCTGCATTAAAATGGTAAATTATACACACTACATACCTATCTAGTTATATTCATTAAATAGTTTTTATTTCTGTGAGAAATAGTCATACCATGTCACACTTAATTTTTAGTGGAAAATCCATCTATACATGTAATTTTATCATATTAGCGTGAATTGCGATGTGTAGTCAGCAGAAATGTGCCGTCTGCGTCGTCTCGTTTGTGTATAGGTATCGATCTGTCTGGCAAACTTTTGGCCAACACCTGCTGACAACATGCTTTTCAGAATATTATCCATTAGGAAGTTTCCGTGTTAAGTTTGGTCTACGTCCACGTATGTAGTTTGACGTCCCAGAACCTTTAAAGTTTTCTCATTAATATTCTTGATATATGAAATTTTTATATCGTATGCCACTTTGGAATAAAATATCTGAAGAAATTATTACACTTGGAATCATGGACTATTACTAAAGGGTAATAAATAATAGTAATAAACTTTTGGTTATGTTATGTTTTTGATATTGTTTAACTTATTTTAAGGTTTGAGCCCTTTTATATGTTGGCAATCCGTTAAAAGGTTCTGGAGAAAATTATTTGCAACCAGCTGATCTGCGTGCAAATTATAATAACCATATTCACTACTTACGCATTTATTTCGAAATTTTATATATTTTTGAATTCTACGGTATTCAATTTTAAAATCTATTAAATAAATAACTGAAATGTGAAATCAAATTACATATTTTTTATGATTTTTTACATAATAATCAACTTTAAAATGAAAATTATCAGCAATACCTTTATTTTAAATAAGAGCTTGATCGACATTTGTCGACATAGTCGATTTATCTTAAATAAAACACTCAATGTCATGTATAAATGTCAAAAAAATATATACCTACTTTACTTTTCGAAACTTAGGTATTGATAAAATGTAAAATAAAAACTTTTTAACTAAAAATAGAACCGACTTCAAGATGAACTAAAAAGTGAAAAATAAT
>DWNR01001262.1:0-15660 GCA_018250455.1 Polygonus leo
AGCGTTTTGGCGCGCTATTTCAATATTGAATTTTTAATTTGATATTTTTCAGCAAATATGTACCACATTAAAAAAAAACAACTTTTACTGTGTTCCTTAACCTCTCCTTAATAATATAAAATGAATTTTAAAAATTGTCAAATAGCCTATCATGCTATAAGTATCATAAACACATGAAGTATCCCACAATAAATGGCAATATTTACATTCAAAAATGTTGCCAGGTAGAGGAACTCATGTAGTTAGACCGGGAAGTTACTATCGCCACCTTCAAAATATTTTGTTGAATAACTCTTCCAATTTGGGTTTGGATAGCTATGATAGTGGGCCTTACTTATAACTTAGCCTTCAGGAGTAGCAATGCATATAGTCAACCTCAGAAACGAATCAATCATACTTGCATTTATAACAAATGTCCATAGGCGGCACTGACCATTGTCCACCTGATGCATGCTCGTTTACTACCTTTAACTAAAAAGAAAAACACTTACAGTAGGGTAGCTGAAAGGTGTGACCGTAGGCGGTGGTAGGTTAGGCATCTGCGACATCTGCGGCATTGGCGGCTGTGGTGGGAAACCAATGAAGCCTGGAGGCATAGGTGGCCCATTTATGTCAATCAACAATGCATCTCGACCTGTAAATGATACATTATATTATTTCTTATTCCATTTCTAATTTCCTTTTTTATTTAATACAAAATGACTTTGTCACAAAGAAATCACATTAACATAAATAAAAGACAAAATTAGAGATGACAAAATCAATTGTACTTAAGCTTTATACGCTAATTTAAATTTGGAGAAGCTGGATAGAAATGGTTACTTATTTTGACCACTATAACAGTTATATTAGATAGTTTTGTAATATGTTCACATATGGAGGAATATTGTTTGTTTCTCATGTGAAACATGTTACAGTCATTTCAGTACTTCCTAAAAAAATACTGGGACAAACAAACACACACACACACTTTTATATAGGAATCAATATTACCTTGTTCTTCTCTCATAACTTGCTCATCTGGTTGATACTCCACATTGTAATTCTTAGCAATCTCTATGAGATAGCGCTCCACTAGTATTTTGGGTGGACTTTGGACGGACATCTTGTGTTTCAGTTTATCACTAATAGTGTTAACACTCTCATCTCTGCAGGCATCTGCATAAATTTTCCCATACTTTGCTGTTAATAGATCTGATATAACTTTAAGCTCCTGTAACATATACGAAAGTATAGTATAGTAAATTTATATAAATATTTTCATGTATAAACATTAAAATATGATTTGGTATTTGCAGATACAGAAATTGTAATTCTAATAAGGTCCAAATTATATTGGTAATTAAAAACTTTTAATTGAATATTAATTTATAATCCTACACACACACACATCTTCACGCCGAATCCCTAACGGGGTAGGCAGAGAGTATCGAGTGCCAATTGGCACGGTTCTGACATACTTGCCTAGCTTCTTCCACTTCCATAACTCTCCTCATACAAACATGCCAATAATATAATAATAATAATTTATAATCATATTCTTCTATTTATAAGGTAATGTAAATTATAATGTAAAAAAGTAAAGAAACTACTGTTTTGTGATTTTACCTGTATATCAGTGTGCATCCGTGGTGCTACCCAGATGAGGCTTGATATAGCTTCTGCCAGACCCTCATCCAACTCCTTCATTTGAGTAACCAAGCCAAACCTCGCAAGAATTAGATCACAGTACATTTCTACTATCTCCATTGCTTCTACCATGTAATCCTCCCTAAAAAAATAATATCCTTCCACTCTTAACCATTTTCTATGTGAATAAGATCTCTACACAGTATAAATGTGTTTTGTTATGTTTATCAAAGGTTCTTTTTTGTTTTGATCATAGTATGTATACATTAACAGTCTTTTGTTCATAGAATGTAGCCTCCAATGTTTTAAATATTTTATTTAGTATTAGGTAGCCAAATTTTGACAATGTAATGAATGCTGCTGAATTCATTTCTTAAAGTTAACAAGATGCTTTCGTAGAGATCATGAAAAAAAATACTGTAGTCTTGACTCGTTTCTGTGATAAAAGTTGAATCATTGATATGTTGAAGTCAATTTATTTGATGAGTCAATCTACAGTCTATTAACTTTATGGTTAGACTAATTGACTCTTATATACAAGTTTTACACTTTGTAAGCAAAAATTTAATATAAACAGAAAGGAAAAAAATCACTAATAATAATTATCATAATATTAATAAAACTCTTTCCTTGTAACTTTTATAGTACCTTACAGCAGTAAACCTTGTGCAATAACGCAAAAATACCAACGATTCGCTAATTATTACAACAAATAAGTGACTTTATACATAAGCCATTTTATTATGAAAATAACGTTAAAACATAGTAAATTACCTTATGATGTGTTCCACCCGGATTTTGGCTCTTTCACTTTTGCCAGCAGCTATGTAATCAGCTATTTCCTTACGTGACTTCTGCGCCAATTCTGTTTTCTTTTTCTCCAACAATTTGAGACGGTTAATAGCCAGTCTTAGATTGGTTTTCAGTTTCGTATAGTTAGGATTTGTGGAAAACATCTTGTTTGCGACACTTCTTTCGTTTCTTGTAAAGCTAGCACGTTGAGCGAAGAGGAAATTGTGGATTTAGGAATTTATTTGTTTGTTCACAACAATGATACAAGTTCAAGAATGAATCATCGCTGTCAATGTCAACAGAACTGTCAAGTGTCAAGTCAAAAGACAAATCACAGATAAAAATAATATAGTCTAAACAGTATATATCTAAATAATAAATATAAGTACTTAGAGACAAATATCAGTTTTTTACTTGATTCCACATTAGATATGTGTAACTAAGGCCACTGCCACTAAGGCCGAGTTGCCTTTGACTCGAGTGAAAAAAATGAATTGGATTCAAAGGAACTCAAATCTTCAATATGGCATAACCGCATAACAAAACAAGCAAATAATTATCCCCCAAATGTGAGTTAGAGATCGTACAGATCGCAAATTGACGAAATTGTTTTATAATATACTTTTAGAATTACTTTTAAAGTGCTTCAATATTTAAACTGAATACACGTCATAAATATTGATTTCCTGTATAAAGACCACATTTTATTTTTCACTTTACTTTTGGTATTTGTTGTTTTAGCAGATATAGTAACGGTTCAAAGATAAGCTATAATAAACGTACTGAAAATGAAAATACCGTTTATTTTGTGGGGGGGGGGGGGGCCCCCCTTATCTTCGACATTTTTTAGCTTTTGTAGTTACAGCGACTATGACAAAATACAATCGGTGAAAATAAAATACGCGTCGCCATACCGGTTTTATGGTAACCCATTATTTCTTTAATATATTTTTTTATATTTAGGCTACAAGAGCCTGTAGATATATTATTATACTTGTAGTGACCATAACGGACGAGCTCCTTAATAATAAAACTTACTAATAGGGTTAAATTTACCTATGTATTTATTTTATTAGCTCAGTTGCAAGTAAATTAAAAAAAATATGTGTTTGTGTGTTGTGTCTGAGTGTGTATTTTTCCCAAACCCTAAAAAGTGTAATTAATCATTCATCAGTTATTTTTCTAATATTTTTTGTTCAATTAATTAATGTAAAGAAGTACATAATTTTAGTTACATTTGCTAGCTCATATAATCCAATCCATTATTGAATATGTATATTATAGAATGTCTTTAAAAAGAGGTACCTTAGTGTTGGCGCTCATACGTACATTTTTAGAACTTCAATATTTTTGGAGTTGATAACAATCGTTCATAGGCGGTCCAGCGGCTTCTTCCTTCAGTTCGCCTACTAGTTTGTTTGCTACTTGCTACTCTCTCACCTCAGGGGCATCGCGCCTATCCACGCGCGTCCTCCCGAGAACCGCCCGCTCCCACTAGAGCTCATAGTGCAGGTCCAGGAGGAGGATTCCAGCTCTGGTAAGATATAACAGATAGCCCTATTGCGAATTGCTCGGGTAGGGAGGATCATGGAAATGTATGACAATACTGACTTATACGTTGGAGCAAGATCCTAGTCGTGTTGGTTTTTCAACACAGTTTTGAACTGTTTTAGCTAGATGTAGCTGTTAAATTTTAAAGTAGTAGAATTTTATAACGTCGCACATTGGCAAATCCCCACAATACACTTTCAAGACGTGCGGAAAAATTCACGAGAGGACGAGAGTTAAAACAAATGTTTGTACGAAAAATTAACATTTTATTCCTTTTACAATATTTGGTTAAGTACATTAAGTTAAAACTAATATACTTGAATAAATATCTATTAATTGAAAACATCCACTGAAAAAGTACACGATATAGTTAACCAGACACATTTGTTAATTAGTGCACGTGTAAAATAACATTTTAAATATTCAGATCTGTAGCTAAATAAATGCATATTGTTTAGTATTTAAATAGTTATGGCACAATAATACAATAACAAAAATAGTTATTTATATAATATGTATTAGTCTATGTACATCTATGCATTTAAAACGCAAAATTATGTTATATTTAAGTAGGTACTCGATATCAGACAAACGTACATAGTCACGTCAATCCAAGGTACAACATGCCAGAAAATATTCTAAAATGTCCTACATATTATACAACAGAAACACTGATAGATTGTCCGAAATTTGTTCATCGCCATCATCACATATTTCTCTTAAAGCTATGGTACATTAATAATAATCACTTATATTTTAAAACTCAGATCCATGTGATAATATAGTACAGTACACACAATATTTATCTATTTTTATGTTAGGGATATGAACAAATACAAATTTCGACTATAAGACTATTTAAACTTGTAACGACAACAGCGCGTAATGTTATGCATATTAAAATATCAACATAGTAATTTGTTTTATATAATAACTACTAAGGGCACGCCTCATTACAAAGTCATTGTGTTAACATGCATTAAACTGTATATGCGTTTTGTGCTTTTTCGAAACATCTATATAAATCTTCAAATAATTCAATGACAAGTAACCCACAATAATCTCGTCCGGTAAATAAATAACACATAACATTATTACATCTTGCTGGCAGACATCACTTACATCGAATGTATGTACTAATAATAATTTGAGTTCCAGGTTTGATAATATTTTTTTATTACCTAATTTTTTGGCGTTTGCCACTCGATACTCTTAGCCAACCCCGTTAGGGATTTGGCGTGTGTGTGTTATAAAAACATGTTTAAATAAATAATTTTAAATTGAGACTTAAACTTTAAGTAACATAGGCTTAATATAAGTCATACATAAGAAGATTATTTTTGGAAACGGTCAAACAAACATGTCATTACGAGAATTTTTTTACAACAGCGTTTACGTTCACAAACAAATATTAATTAATTAACACGCACACATAGATACGCCAGTATATAATACAAATAAGAATGTCTGTACTCAATCAAATATAGGAATGATATAGGACTGCCTTCAAGAGGTCGTTAAACATTATAAAATATACCTAATTTTAAGTCAATCAAATTTCTTTCGTGTCAAATGGCATAGTAGATAACAACATCGATTTAATAGAAAAAGTGGAAAATATGAAAAACAAAATACTGGTCGGTTCTTTTGTTGTAAATACCACATTAGTAAATAATAATATAATACTTACGTCAGGTTTTATCAAAATTCTCTATTCCAAACCTAGTTCCTACAGTAGTAAGTAACTTTTAATTATATTGTGTTATAAAGTTTGATACTCACAGCATTGTGCTCGAGAATTGACATCAATTCCATGTTTTATTTAAATGCATTTACTACTAATACTTACATAAAATTAAATCTTAATAATTAAGCAACATAATAATATATATAGTAACCAAGCTAAGCTCGTTTTATTTTTATATTGTCGTGTGTGAACTAGATAGATAATTATTGTCACAATTATCGTTCTCTAATGGTGACTTCCAAAAGATAAACAATGAAGATTTACAAAAACATTATAACTATTTAATAAAGTACACAGAAGAAGTAAACTAAAAGTAGAATCATTACAAAAATATTCGTTTCAATATAATACTGCTACATTGCGAATAATAGGTACTTCCAAAACTGGGCGTTTTTATATCAATCTAATAGATTTGTAAATTCAGTCGTTATTTACATCAATACTGTTTTTTTTCTCTAGTTTATTGAGCGAATTTTCATATTCATCGTGTAAGACAACGGTAGTAGCACTTATACTCGAAGGACTATGAGAATGTGTTATGTTAGTGCGATTACTATCAGCCAAATGTTCGAGTTCATGACTTTCTAAATTGGGCACTCCCGAACATATGGACGTTACGCGAGAAACAGTCTTGCGTTCTTCTATAGGCGGCTCTTTTAAAGATTTCGGACCAACCAGGTGAAGCAAGGAGCACAGAAAAAATGTTGCATAAATCCAACTCACGGACATAATCAAAGCTAAAAATATCCCGATTTGCGAATAGGGAAGGAGATTCGAACGTAAAAGAAATATTCCCGCAAAGCCGGTCGTCAAGGCGGCGGCGACGGTAGGCCCTGACGACGCAGACAGAGCATACTTAACCCTCATCGATTTTGTACCGTTTGCGTTCGTGTAACTCAGGGCGTAATGAAGACTAAAATCTACAGCTAACCCTGCCGACGTTGAAATTGCAACACTCTCTAGTATATTTAATTTCCAATTACTTAGTACTAAGATCGCTATCGTCACGGTTGAAGAGAATATCATAGCCGTTAGTGCACAAATACTAACCGAAAGACTGAATGTTGCTGGAATCAGTACTAAAAAGCCTAATCCAGCTGATAATAATAATGCTATAACGGTTCCACTAGCCAATGTTCTTTGAAGATCGTAAAACTGAAGATCAGATAAAAACCATCCACCTTGCATGCCAGGAGGAGCAGACTTTAACTCATATTGAGTCCAATTTTCAAGGTGATTAAAAAATTGATCCATAGCTTTGTGGGACATTGAATATGGCACAACACTTTCAAATTCTACAACTACAACTGAAACAACAGGTGGATAAGTACCTCTTAAAAATTTTGGGCCAGCAACTCCTGGCATGAATAGTTCTCGGGGAGTTTGATACAATGACTCTATTGCCTTAACTATGCAGAAATCGAAAATTTCCTTTTTGTACGGGAATTGTGATGACTCACAGCATGGAGCTCTATTTATTTTATCTATATTATCAATGCAGCGTCTATTCATATACATTTTAAAACTCTCAATAAAACAATTTGGCAGAAGTGGACCCAATGTATGTTGATAAAATGGTTGATTCTTTATTCTAGCACAAAATTCTAACAACCATTTTTGAGAGCTTGGGTCAGATATTGAAAAATCACGATCAAAAACTAGGTGACCTGTCGAGGAAGGATCCATATGATTTCCATTATCTATGGCTCTAACACCCCATACCCACCTTAATGGCATTTTGCTACCTATGCCAATATCTTTGCTGAATCTTTCAAATATAAATCTATCTCTATATACAATGTCATACTGTTCAAAAGGATGTGATGTCTGAAAAAGTTGAAACTGCTTAGAGTCTGGCAACTGTAGGCCAGGATAGTAAAAAACTACAACAATACTGCAAATCCCTATAGCACCCAATATTCCTACAAACCCTATGTGCAATCTCGTAACACACGTAATTATAAATCTATTCAGTATAATTCTGATATCTTCTCCAACCTCATTAATAACTTTAGAAATTACATCTAACATTTTTAATTTTCTACTAGTATACAATTTAACATCTAAGATAAATACTGATACTGGCAGCCAACTCACCATCAATACAAAATTAACTAACACACATGTTCCTGCAAAAATACTGAAACAGTTTATGGCTGGAATGTAGCTTACATAGGAAGCAAAAAAAGCAACAGCTGTGGTTAATGTAGTGATAAATATTGCCACAACTGAATGCTTCAATGTTTCTACAAGGATCTGGACAAGAATAGTCTCCCCTGCACTAGAAACATTTTTAATGTCATTCAAACCGTTTTCCTCACTTATTACATTGTCACGTATGAGTTGTTTACTAATCATTTTCCAGATTTTAACATACAGAAATGCGTCATCAGCTCCTATACCTATTACAACAACCACTACTAATAAGTTCATAAAAGGAAAAAAATCCAAATTGAACACAAATATATACAAAAAATAAGCTACACCAATAGAGAAGGTTATCGCTGTAAACAATAAAAAACTGAGGATAATGGATTTTGTGTAAATCCATACAGATATGAAAACAAAAATTCCTCCAAGAGCTATAAGCCATGTATCTTCTATTATCCATAAATCAAACAATGCATTTTTGAGTCCAAAATCAATGGCTGGTATTTCGATCATATTGTAAGACAGATTCAAATTTTGTAACTTCTGATAGTAAGGTAGCACCGTGCTGCTGCATGGCAATGGGAGAAATAACATTGTATCCTTCACAAATACTGTAGAGAAATCCGGTGGTGAAAAAGCATAAGCATCAATTGTATAGAATAAAAGATTGTAGACTGCATCATACTGCGAACAGTATTTTGGTACACTACACCTGTCTAGTTCACATGAAGCCATCAATGTAAAATTATGGAAATATCCAGCACATTTCTTAAGTATATCAACAGTTCTATCAACATCTACTCTAGTTAAATTTTCACATGAGTCTTTTCCTGATATTAAAGCTATATAATTAGGTACACTCCATATAGGACAACATACCTCTTCAGAACGTGACGACCTTTGGCACAAGTTGTAGTAATCGTCACCACCTGCCTCAATGAGCATGGACTGCACCCGACATACTTCAACTACATTTTCAAAAGTCAGCATCGATGTATTATCGGAACTGGTAATAACAAGATGAGCATAATCTGCAATCGGAGAACCACAGACACCTGATGCATAATTGTAATGCACTGGTTTATCTGGAACTCTTTGCATGCCTTTAAGTGACACCCACTGACGCCTCGTGTGGTCTTTCAGGTACACCGTGTTTTCATCTTCGTATGTCACGTTTTTGCCGAAACCCCAGTGTATGTGATCCTTGGAAAAATTACTTTCAAAAGGCCTGTACGATGTTTTCGCAATATTTGTTTTGTTTTTAATTTTTTTCTTCTTATGCTCCTTTTTTGGCCGCCCACGACCAGATCTGGATTTGTCGTGGATAACCCTGTTATTGTAGGTGCGATTCATACGTATCTGATCCTCAACTTCTTTAGGATTGACTGCAAGTCGTCGGGATGGTCTCGTTTCTTCTATTAGATTTTCCCACGCTATAAATCGGTGTGCCAGAGTGGTACCACGAGTTTCGAAGCCCACTGTAGGGTCCGTGAACGATGGAAGGTCGTAAAATATCAGTGGGACCACAGTTAAAACTGTGGATACAACACTTACGACGAAAAGAAATAGGTAGGGATGTCGAACAATAAATCTTGCGTATGCGGACAGCATTTTGAAATGCTGACTTCATAGTTGTTTTCCTACACCATTTTTCTCTATCAAAATGTTGCATGTCCTGATTTAAAGCTAGTTTAATTCAAGGAAATCTATTGATTACATTTTTTAAACTAAAACATTTCGTTCTTTACAAAATAATATGACATTCCATGACAAAACAAACATGACAATTGAGTTGACAATGACAAAATTGATGCCATATCAATATCATCCACATGACACACATACAAGAAAGTGTTGCCATATATAGATTACGATCAAGAACCAAGCACTGGAATTATTTTAGTTTTATTTAATAAGGTCTTCGGTGCTAATTTAAGGGTTCTAAAAGCATTTAGCTACGAATTTTAGCATTATTCAATAAAGGGCACGAGCTGTCAATGTAACCGTTTCTTAAATTCGTGATGATTCCACACCATATCATAGCAGGTTTCGTGGAAATCATGTATTTAATGTAATATTAGTCATCAAACCTACTATATTACTCGCATGAAACTAATTTTTTAAATTAATGTTATGTATGCTTAATATCCCTTTAATAAAATCCAGTGAAAAATTAAAATATTGTCGAAGTATCTGTAACATAAATACTGGCAACATTAATATTGTCTCTGACATCTTGTGATCACAAGACTTCTCCGTTTTGAGTTTTCTGTCAAGGCAGGAATTGGAGAAAAAAAGGCCTTCCCTTTCGGGATCTAGAGGTTTAACGGCTCCAATTGATTCACCAAATATCTCAAGATGAGATACTTCTTAACTTACCTGTTTGTGCTCCTCGTAGCCATCACCATACCGATATTTTCGATGTACTACCTCCTCAATGGAAAGGGTGAGCAGATAAGCTTTGGATGGTTTCTGGAGAACACGTCCCCCTACATGTGGGGGACACTGGGAATCGCGTTCGCCGTGGCCTTCTCCGTGGTGGGTGCGGCCATGGGCATCCACACGACCGGTGTAAGCATAGTGGGAGGAGGTGTCAAAGCCCCAAGAATCAAGACCAAGAACTTGATCTCCGTCATCTTCTGCGAAGCCGTGGCCATTTACGGGTTGATCACTGCGATCGTGCTGTCGGGTATGTTGGAGAAGTACACTGAGCCCGTGATAGACCTCAATATCAAGCAACAGAACTGGATGGCTGGGTACGTGATGTTCGGAGCTGGCTTGGCGGTCGGTCTCGTGAATCTGTTCTGCGGTATCGCCGTGGGCATCGTGGGCTCCGGCGCGGCGCTGGCGGACGCAGCCAATGCTGCCCTCTTCGTCAAGATCCTCATTGTAGAGATTTTCGGATCTGCCATTGGTCTTTTCGGCCTCATCGTGGGCATTTACATGACGTCAAAGGTCAAAATGGGCAACCAGTAACTTAAGAAGAAAACATACTTGAAGTTAAGTGTAAGTAACTTTTACTTGTAATTTTCTAATCTATTATATTATTTGGGTAGCTTGATAGACTAGTACTTTTTATTTAAATTACTTACAAATATTTATTCATTTTTGGAACAATTTCCACTCAGTTTTATTAAACAGATAGTCTAGTAGCCCGGTCCTAATCATTTAAGACAGTGCAATTTAAGCAATATTGCAACAATATAGCATACAGTAATATGGAGAATATCCTGGATTGATGTTGAAATTATTGATTTTTATTCAATGACTTCAGCATCAACCATTATATTCTCTGTTTTGACATCAATCAGTATATTCTTAAACATGTGACCTAGTTCTATTTTCTCAATGATTCATACAAGATGTATTGGTAAAGCATTTTATATGTATAATTAGCGTCCATTACACAAGAAGAATGTTATGAGTTAGTAGTGTAGCTCTTAAATGGATTAACTGTTATAGTTTATTTTTTTGAAATCTTAATTTTGTAGTAAAGTGAATTTTTGCGAAGGATTTTGATTCAATCTAAGGTTGCCTTGAGATCCAAATCTAAATTCATTCTAAATTGTCCATGGGATGCAGTAACCACATACTGTTGGGTGGATTTTTCTATACTTTTATGTTTATAAATGTACAAAAAATCCAGTGGAAAAAAAATGATAATCCATACATTTTTTAGGCCAATAATTCATATTTTATGGCCATAAACAAGAATAGGTTGAAATGTTGTAATAATTCAAGTATTTAGTATTTCATCCTTTTAATACTTTTAGTATAGTACTAGTAGTATTAATTAGTAGCATTAAGTTAGCTAATAAACAGCCTCTAATAAAAAAAATATATGTAAAATTAGTTTTAATATATAATAATATATTAAAACTAATTTTACTTATATTTTTTACTTATATCAATAGATATGCATTGATCATAAAATGGAAAAACCAAATGAGGAAGTTAAGTGAACATAAGTAATGTTTAAGTAACTCCATTTATTGTATAACATATAAGTTTGTGTGTTTTTATTGAAATGGAATGGGGTAATTCCTCATTCCATTTCAGATTAGGGGAATCAGTGTGACCCACTTCAAATTAAAAATTGTGCCCTACTTTTGCAAGAAAACTGACAAATCGTGACCAGGAACCTGAAGCAAACAGACTATTGTACTAGGGCACCTTAAATTATTGTACTAACTAGAATAACATGATATAAATTCTAGAATCTAAATGAATGTTTTTTTTAGAAAATTTCTGGAAAGTTCAATGCGAAGATCCATGGTTTTTCCAGTCTAGACTAGTCTTTTGTAATCAATTCCAAGTATGATTGAATAGTATGTGAGTTTAACTACAGATACTTTGCTTCCATCGAGAAACTGTGTGTCACAACCTTATTAGTAAATAGGCCACCAATTTTGCCTCCATAAGCTTTATGGAGGATGAAGAGGTTGGCAGTTGTACCACCCCTGTTATGATGAAGAATTATATAGATTTCCCCAACTGTCACTTACTAAACAATGTACCATTGTGAATAGTTTACAATGTACTAGCAAGGCGACCGAGCGAACTCTTATTTTTAACATAAACAAGCGCCATATATTGTTGAATAGCTTAACTTCTCGTTCTCCTGAAAACACGGATAAAACGACGTTTTCTAAAAATGAAACCTAGCTAGATCGATTTATCGCCCCCGAAACCCCTGAAATACAAAATTTCAAGAAAATCGTTGGAGCTGTTTTCGAGATCGTTGATATATATATACATACAAGAATTGCTCTTTTAAAGGTATTAGATTTCTATAAAAGTTCTGAGAGAAAGTGGATGAGGTATAAAAAAAAAAGTCGTTAATTGACTTACCATTTTTATTAAGTAGTAAATTTGTCTTTAAAACTTATATTTTAAAATATATATTTCTTAATAATTCATACTAACCTTTTTACCACTTAAGTCATGTTCAAATTATTGCAACAAGTATGTTACATCCCTACAATTTCATTGTATAATCGGTAAATTAATTTATATTAGCTTAAATTATAATTTTTTTGTTTTCAGCAGACAAAGCACTGGACATCCTGCCATCCTGATCTTGACCAGAAAAACGAAGCCAGTGCTCGATAAAAAATATTTATATATCAAGGAATAACATATAGCTTTTGAAGTTTAATATGATATAAGTGTTGGACTTGAGTATTTCTGAATCACACTTTGTTTTGTTGACGTGTTACTGTAAATGTATTTTATTTGTATAATAATCTTGATGACTATAGTTCTGTACAACATCTGGTCTTAGCACAGTCTAGTAAAGAAAAGAAGGAACTATCTGTTCACACTCCCGTGCTTATTGTTTTGCATGTTGTGTGAAAATAAAATATTAATATATATGTTTCATTAATAATTACTTAAATTGCATTTAAAGCTATGAAACTAATTAAAATGGTTTGTTACATTGAAAAAAATACTAAAATAATTTAAGGGATGTGACTGTTTGATAGATACAGTTTCTTGATATCTAAGTTTCTTCTTTAAAATATTAAAAGATTTTTCATGCTGTGAAAACTTTTCACTTGAAAAGCTCTCACTTTTGCAAGATAGTATATTAAAGTATTTTAATATAGACAGTATATACATATTATTATATTCCCTATTCTCTATAAATGTGCTAATTTTAGATGTTAAATGGAACATGTCGGGATTGTATTGGAGTGTTTTAGACAACTTTTTAACCAATAGACTTGCATGTAATACCATATCACAGTGCCCTGATGTTGAACTGACTAGATACACATTGTAATAAATGAAAATATTTAATTAGCAAACAAAATTCATGAGATTATAAGATAAACTTTAACATATGCAATGATGTGTCTAGTCATTTTGTATAAGGCTTAAACATTCCATGAAATCTTAATAAAACTTTGTGAAGCTTTGATTGGTTAATTGCCGGTGAATGTAAATAAGACAGTTACAATTTTTAATATTTTCCAATAGAAGACACAGATTTTAAAGTAACTTGAATTAGTATTTATTGGTAAACCTTTGGAGTGCATTAGCACTTTTAGAACTTACCAAGGTCATATTTCATCTATTTATTTTGTATCAAAGTGTTCAGTTTGTACTTTCGCTATGCACAAGTTATTTCTATATCTATCTGTGTCTAGTTGGAAGTGTTATGTTTTACCGAATGTTTTTCGAACGAACAATGTACTATACCCTATATTTTCTTGAATAAATTCTTATTGTTGCTACCACTTGTAAATATTAGTTCGCGTCCTTGTTTTTCAAAGGAACACACTAATTTATTATACTTGTAAATTCATATCCTTAAAATTTATGATTAGGTACCTATTTGACATTATTGCCATATATAACATATATAACATTTGTTGGTATTTTGTCGATTCGCGAGCGCTAAACGTGTGTACACATTGAATAAAATATGAAAGTATTATCGTGTCAGCCGTTACTGAAGCGTTTCTAAGTTAAATATATTTGTGCAAATGTAGATATTATGTATGTTGATGAATAAATAGCTAAAAGTTCGTCGTTTTTATTTCATGAAACCTAATTCCTGTAAAATATTGTTTTAAGTTTGAATATACTAGTTACGTAAGAAATATTTTATCAGACTTGTTGTATAATGTGGCGTTATCTTCAGCAATACGTAAAAATATTTTTTCAGCGAAGTATTAAGATAAATTTAGGTTAGTTATTGCATTTTTTAGATTTTGTTAAAAATAATGGGCACTTAGCATCTCTATTTTGTTAGTTGCGTTGATGTGAATCGTAACCACTTTGAATTTTGTCCACCTTGTATTGTAGAAATTCTCGACTTATAGCTATATTTAGCTTTCTACTTAAATGTATATATTAAATAACACATTAATATACGATTTGAGACCACAGCGGTATTGCAATATTATTATTTGATGCTGTATGTGCAGAAGTATTTAATTTGAACCCACTTAAGTAGAACATAAAAACATAATAATAACGTACACACTCTTCCCTATAGAACTGTAGGTATTTATGGTACAAGCACTTAATATTTTTTATAAATCATCTATACACACATACATCTTTATGCCAAATCCCTAACGGGGTAGGCAGAGAGTACCCAATGCCAAATGGAACTGTTCTGACAAACTTGCCTCGCTAAGAAGCTACCTAAGCTAAGCTGAAAGTGGAAGACCACTCTCATAACTCTCCTCATATAAACACGCCGATTTTTGATCGTGTAAATCATCTATATTATATTATAAATCATGTAAATACCATCATCTATATTTTAAAACATGGCTTGATTATCAAATAGGGCAATAGGTAGAGTAAGCATCGCCCTTTCATCGGGTAAGAGCCCAGCGTACATGAACGTATATTTTTATACGTTCTCTCATGCTCGTGTAACAGTAAAACATTTTTGAAGTGAAAACTTCTATAGCAAGGATGTAATGGAAACGCGTCAGAGCCATATTTACGCTTAAGGTTTTGCAATATAGTCTATAATTACTTAATGAGTAAACTCAAATAGTGTGTCAATTATTACGTCGTTACGTTCCTGTGCACCGCTCACAAGAACCAATTGAACGCGCTCAGCGATAAAGCAGCGTTCAAAACCTCACCCCGAATATTTGAAATAATTATAAATGCAATTCGAAATCATAATGGATCTTAACCCTTATCGTGGCAAGATTGTTTTTTTGAAGAAAAGCGAAAAAAAATATATAGGTAGCTTCTTTGGGCTATAATAAACATCAAAAAAATAAATAAAAAAATCGTGATTGGGAAATTTTGGAAAA
>DWNR01001263.1:0-15655 GCA_018250455.1 Polygonus leo
TTTCACGTAAAAATATTCAATCGTTGTTAAGAAATTTGTAATTAAAGTAAGCATAAAATTATGTGGCCATTTTTTTTAAATTCAACTTTTGGTGCGTCATTTAACGGTAGGTGGACTGTCATTGTCAAAGTCAGCGGAAGTGTTAAGGTCAGGTCATCAATAGGGCGGAGTTGATTTGCGATGAATTATTTATGTCTTTCAGTTGCTACATGCGAAGTTGATATCGTTTCATGTTTTCATCAATTGCCAACTAAATTATTTGCGCCTTTTTATCGTATAAAGGTAGCAAACGAGCATGAAGTCCACCTGATGGTATGTGGTCACTGCCGTCTATGGACATCAGTAATCATCCCCAAATACTATCGAATCATACCTAAGTTTGATCGTGAGGCGTTTTGCTACCCCTGTGTATGTACTAAGATGTTCAGCACCATGCTTCAAGGAGGATTATGAGGGTGGCGGTGGTACCTCCCCGGTCGAACTAAATGAGTTCTACCACCTAACGACTAACAATAAGACAGCGCTCTAGGAATACGTCAGCAGGAAGCTCATTCCACATGTTGCACGTGCGTGGAAAAAAGGAACGCGCAAACCGAACTGTTGAGGATTGCCACGAATTCAATTGATGTGGATAGAACTTCATCCTTAGACGAGTGGTGCGATGTTGGAAAGGTGACGTGGGCATCAAGTCGAACAGTTACACTCTTTATTGCTTAGCAAACGAGCTTGCAATCCATCTGATGGTAAGGACATTGCCGCTATGAACATTTGTAATAAACTGCAAGAACGATTGAAAGGTTCCCCACAGACGTGTTACCTCTGAGGAATAAGATGAACTCGTGTGTAAGTAAGGTCGGTTACCACGCGTCTTCAAAACCGCAACGCAAGAGTTGCTTCACAAAGGATTATGAGGATGGCGGTGGTACCTCTCCGATAAAACTACATGACTAGTACCTAACTTAGGATGCGTCCATAAATTACGTGGGGTGTTTTTTTGAATTTTCTGAAACTCCCTCCCCCCCTGGTGAGATGTCGTGAGATTTTATCCAACCCCCTCCCCATCCCCCAATCTCACGTGAGATTTTTCGAAATGTGGGTTTGTTATGTCAACGCGTTGGATTGTTATTGTAAAAAGAAAAAAAAATGTTTGTGTTTTTATTTACGACGTTTACGAGTTATAAGTGTAATAAAATTTTAACTTATTACTACTAACTTAAATCATAACTACTGCGATTAAAAAAATGCGATCTCAAGAGAGACTATTGGAACCAACATCTATATATGATTTTCAGTAAAATCATCTGCTCCTTCAATTTCGTTCTGATCTAGCCACTCTATGGACAAAATAGTATAATTTTTCTTTGTTTCAATCAGAAAAAAAATTGCGTGATATTTGCCGAGACCCCCCCTCCCTCCAACGTAAGATTAGATGAGATTTGACTCGACCCCCTCCCCCCCTTAAACATCTCACGTAAATAATGGACGCCCCCTTACCACTGACGTTAAAAACATAATATGTAACATACAAAGGCACAATAACAAAGATCAAACGAGGCAAATATTTCAGTCCTCAAGGGTAGCAACGCATTTGTGGTCAACTTCAGCTATTATTCAATCGTGCTCAGAGATGGTTTATAATGTACATGGGCGGCAATGACCACTTACCATTAAATGGACTGCATGCTAGTTGGCTGAAATGTTTTGCTACCCACGTAAACTTGATTAAATTCTATAGTGTGTCACAAAAATGTAAGTGCTACATTCCCTCATATTTCTGATAAATTCATCATCTCATTATTGTCTTACTGCTCAGCATTGGTCCACAGCAAGTGAGGACTTGGGTCATTGTCAACCTTGCTGGACATGTGCAAATTGGTATAACGCAATGGGACCCTATTACTGAGACTTTGCTATTCGTCTGTCTGTCCGTCACTGGACTTTAACTCATGAATTGTACTAGGCAGACTCGAAATTTTTACATAATATGTACTATGGCCGCTATAACAACAAATTTTAAAAATGAAAATATACTGTTGATAAATTGTCAATTAATATTAGTGATTAAAATTAATATCACTGAAATTAATATTATTAAAATGATATAAATTTACCTAAACAAACAAATAAAGTCTACTTTTATCTTTCAGGTCGGCAAAGATACATGGCTTCCTCGATCACACACATGTTTCAACAGACTTGATTTACCACCATACAAAAGCTATGAACAGTTGTGTGAAAAATTGAACTATGCTATTGAAGAAACAGAAGGTTTTGGCCAGGAGTAAAAATATAATTATATTTTATGTATATTTGCTAGTAACATTATAGCAATAATGTAAATTATTATCATATTAATGTAACTGCACCAACCTCCATTAGAGAGGCATTATTCACCAATGGGATTGGTGCGGTCGTAAAAAGACCAACCAAATACTTTTATGAATATTTGTTTTAACAATAATTTTATAATAATTGTGTAGATATCATTATTAGTGTATTATGTCAGTTGTATAAGATAAATATTTTGTTTGAACTATATTTAAAAAAAGTTCGTCTATGAAATGAAGTTCATTAAAAACTTTACTGGTGATTTCTTTGTTTCTTTTACAAATTACATTTATGACTCCATCAGTTCAATAACATTAGTAACTGTCTTATATAATGCAGTACATACTTTTATAATTAATTTTTAAAATTCTATGTGTTCCAAGAGTAAGGAATAGATTCATCAGAAAAAGTGTACCTATAAAATGCAGTTCACCATAATGTGTAGCAGGCGCTTGGTCGAACATCTAGTGTTGCCATTCCGATCATGCCTCATTTAAATAAAGCATGATTGGAATACATTTAAGTGTATATTAAGAAATCTAGTTAAGATCAACCTAAAAAGTTCAATTGCTCACAGTTATATAACTGATAACTTTCACTTCTCTATCTGCATACTAGTCACCTCTATAAATGCTTATGAAAGCATGTTGTTGTGTATAATTTGATTGTAAATGTAATATTTTTAGATTGCTAATATAATTAGTTTATTTAAATCTAGGCTCTGGAATGTTTTTTTTTGTCTTTACAAATGAAATACAGATTTATTTAAAAGCATTCATGTAATGTTTCTCAATAATAAATAACACCATTTGATAACTAAACAATGTGCTGCAAAGTATACTTAAATTTGACTTTAACAAATAAAAAATTACGACAATTTAGATGTAGCAAAATCACGAGCTCTCTTAATAGCGTCATACAAACATTTAGGGTTACTTCCTGATGCTTGAGCAGATTCAGCCTTTCCTCCCCCTTTACCTTCCATCATTTGCACAACAGATTGGACCCATTCAGATGCAAGCAATCCTTTTTCATTCAGACATTTTGGAACAGCGGCTAGACAAAATATTTTATTGGCATCATGATCAACAGAAAAGAACATTGCAGCAGAATTTGGAAGTAGCTGTTTAACTTGTTTTAGAGCTCCATCTAAGGCTTTGGTATTTCCGAACGCATTTAATTCGGAGACAATTATCTGAGACTCTTTTTCTTCAAGACACAACTCCTTTGCCTTTTCTGTTACTTGTGTAATTACCATTGCTTTAGCAGCTCGCTCTTTGTCGTCAATCTGTTTTTTCAGATTCTTGAGCATATTCCTCAGCTCTTCTTTTTTCCAGTAAGATATTTGAGCTTGCGATATTTCATTTGTAAGTTCAACAATTCTTTTCACCATATCTTTCTGGCTTACGCCTTCTCCTTGCTCTTTTAAAGAGTTTGCAATATTGTTAACTTCATTCTCCAAAAGACTCAACTTATTAATGGCTTTTATAGCCTCTGGTCCCGTCAGGGCTACAATCCTACGAATACCTTTAGCGATTCCCTCTTCACTCACTATCACATAATCCCCTATGTGACCAGTTTGGTGCAAATGCGATCCACCACAAAATTCAACTGAAGTTTCAAATCCAGAAGGGCCATCTGGATTTTTTTCTAATTCTTCTACTGGAATACCGACAGATACTACACGAACTGGATCAGGATAATGTTCATCAAACATGGCTCTAAGTCCTTTAATTTTTTTAGCATCACTCAAACTCGTGTGCTTTGCATAGACACTTTTATTTTCATTGATAATGCTTTTTATTTGATCTTCTGCTTCTTTAATTTGTTGAATAGTCATTGGACCTTTGTTGGTAAAGTCAAATCTGAGACGATCTGGCATTACCAGGGAACCCCTTTGATCTGAATCATTCCCAAGAACCTTTCGCAGAACGTTATTTAAAATATGTGTACCTGTGTGGTTATTCATGACAAGTCTTCGCCTTTCTGTATCAATATGAAGAGCTACTGAATCGCCTACTTTTATAGTTCCTTCGACTTTGCCAGTGTGCAAAATGTAACCACCCTTCACTTGTACGTTTGTCACTGTAAATTCTACACTGTCATCGTCCATTTTCACCATATATCCTTCATCAAATATTTGACCACCTTGTTCAGCGTAGAAACTAGTGCGATCTAATATAACACCGCATTCTTGACCGGAAGAAACTTCGTCAACAAATTGTTTATCCTTTCGTAAAGCGATAATTTTAGCAGTGCATGGTCCAAAAGTATACTCAGCTTCCTTTTCCTTTGTAGATGGAATGTAATTGTATTTTGGAGAATCATCAGTTGTAGGAAATCCATTATCTTGTAAGTAGCTTATGGCATGTATATCCAAAGCCAAGAGATCCTCCTGTCCAGCTGATTTCCCTTGTGAACATAATTGGGATTCTTTCTTTGCTTTTTCATATGCATCCATGTCAATAACAAGTCCTTTCTCTTCGCACATTAATTGTGTCAAATCTATCGGGAAACCATATGTGTCGTACATACGCCATGCCACATCACCAGGAACAGTTTTTGTCTCACCAAGTTTTTCTATTGTTCTATTAAGCAAATTGCGTCCACGAGAAAGTGTTTTGAGAAATTGAATTTCTTCTTCGTTAATAATTTGAATGATTGATTCAGGATCTTTGGTAATTTCGGGAAATACTTCACCAAGCAATTCCACTACTGTATGAACTAAAGATCCAAAAAATCCTGGTTTTGCATTGAGTTTTTCAGAGGCGTAGCGCACAGCCCTCCTTAGAATTCTTCTCAGAACATATCCCCTGCCAGTATTATCAGGATGTCCACCATCAGATAAAGCAATTGTTAGAGTCCTAGCATGATCAGCCAGTACGCGATAAGCCATATCGATGCCGTCAACGTCATCTTGGCCTACCTTACCAGTATATGGTCGGATTTTAGTGCCTTCTTCAATTGCTTTAAAAATAGGCATAAAGAAATCAGTATCATAATTTGCTCTTTTGTTTTGTATAACTGAAACTAACCTCTCTAAGCCCAAGCCACAATCAATATGTTTCTTAGGTAGCAATTTTAGCGTTCCATCTGATTCTCTGTTAAATTGTATAAACACAAGGTTCCAAATTTCTAAGACATCAGGATCATCCATGTTAACAAGATGTGCCGCATTTCTGCCTCCAATTCTATCATAATGAAGTTCTGAACATGGCCCACATGGACCTGTTTCCCCCATCTCCCAGAAATTATCTTTCATGCTTCCAGGCAAGATATGAGACTCTGGAATGCCTAAATTGAGCCAAATATTTTTGCACTCTAAGTCTGGTTCAAGTCCTGATGAAGCGTCACCTCCAAAGTAAGTAACATACAATCTATCAGGTGACAATTTATAAACCTCAGTTAAAAGCTCCCAAGCCCATGAACATATTTCTTTTTTAAAATAATCACCAAATGACCAATTACCCATCATTTCGAAAAATGTGTGATGGTAAACATCTTTCCCCACATCATCTAAATCATTATGTTTACCACCAGCTCTAATACATTTTTGGGTATTTACCACTCTTACATATTGGGCCATATCAGAGCTAGGCTCCACAGAACCCAGAAAAATTGGTTTGAATTGATTCATGCCTGCATTTGCAAAAAGTAATGTTGGATCATCTAAGGGTATAGTTGAAGATGAATGAACATATTTATGTCCTTTACCAATAAAAAAGTCAATAAACTTTTTTCTTATTTCATTTCCAGTCATTGAAGTATCCATGGTAGTTGATGGGACCTGCAAAAATAATATTAGTGTATGTTTACTTTTTGTATGTTTAGGTTAATTTCTGAAAGTGCTAAACCAATGTAATTTAAAAACATTAGAAAAAGAAGCACACCTTCAAATACAACCTACAAAACCAAACTTGGTAGGTGTTGTTATTTAAGTTATATTTTATGTGCGATGCCACAGAGTTTATTAGTATAACACTAATCTTGGCTACCTAACACTAGTATCAAATGGACACTATAACAAATCTATTTTATTATTATGTAATTAATGGCATTTTCCAAGTAAAAACGTAATTGCAATCTATATGTTACAGGTGAGTACTAAGGGTCGAAGGTTTATTTAGGGTCGAGTTCACAAAGGCCTTCATTTATCAAGGGCCCTAAAATAAACAAAGTAGGTATATATACAACAATTTCCTTTATTAAATGTTTCGATAGTAACTGATTATCTATTTTAATTATATACGATATTTTATGACTCATCAAAGGCATTGTCATCAGGGGTAATCTATCAGTAGTCATCAGTAAATTTTATCCAACTGCATCTAATTTTAGTCATCTTTATTCTTTGTACAATATTAAACATTTTTTATGTAAATGTGTTTTATAAATTTTTAAATGATTTTTTTTTTGGTTTGTCATCTAAGGTTTTCTGATGAACAATTAATAGGTGGTGCTATTAAAATCCACCATTATAAAAATAATTATAATAAGAAAAAAACTGTGAGACATTAACTAAATACGTTAACAAAACGCGGGCAGGCAACTTGGTGGAATTGCAATAAGTTTTTTTAAATGTATAGAAATCTAGATCAATATTTAAAGGGGTTCTTTTTAAAAAATATGTAGGTTTATAATGTCACTTGATGACATTGTGTTGTCGCTTAATCAAGGACTATTATTTCATAATATTTTAAGTTGAAAAGCATTAGCAGTATCCCAAATATTACTGATGAGTAACAGAATAGGTTAAACAACAATATTATTACTAAAATAAAATCTAAATCTTTGACATAAATACCAAGCTAATCAACCACTTAATTATTTTTAGCCATATGGAAATGTCTAAAACCAGTAAGTCTACTTATTACTTAAAATACAATTTAACCTAAACCATTAATATAATTTTAACAATTTTACAAATCTGTCAATTCACATTATAAGCACACACATACCTCAACAGCGTTAAAAGAAGATGACGTTATTTTCACCGTTCCCACGTAAGAAAAGTGAATGCAAAATTGTTCCTGCCAAGCACTACGAATGAATGACTTAGATTCGAAAGGAAAGTGCAGTGCTTGCAGCGCAGCATGGAATTTTATTCGTCGTTTACGTTATCTGTCACTGTCGTAATGTCACTGGATATTCGACCACTGTCTTGGTCAAATATTAGGTATTCGGTTTGGCAAAATGATCAATCATTTCCTTGATATTCAGTAAAATACTAGATAAAAGATAATATAAAATTAAATACTCTGCATACTATCGATAATATCGTTGTTATCAATACTTTTTCAGAAGAATAGCTATTGATAGTAGTCGATAGTGAATAGATCGATAGCAACACTAGCTACTGTCAACTTAACCTGTCATTCCCTCATTATTTTATTTATTATAAACAGAAAAATACACTTGTTTGCGGTGTTCAATAACATAGGAACGAATATATTATTATTAATACAAGTATTTATGAATAATAATAATAAATAGTGTTCTAAAATATTTTTTTATTTATTTTGTTAACTGATTTCTAAAAGGTTATATATTTGTCCGGTCTGTATTTTATGCAATGCAATATGAATTTAACACTGTTGTCAAGGATTCGTTTAAATGTAAATCATACTAAACGATATTTCTGTAGTAGTTTAACAAATGATAATAATAGCATTAACGTAATTGATAACAATGGCGGTATTTTACAGAAAGTTACAGAGGATTTGTCTTCAGTAACCCCATATTTTCCACCAACTTTTAATTTAGCAGCATATGTAAACAATTCAGAAACATTACAAAATCTTCTTCATTTGAATGTAGACTTAAGCAAAATTGAGAAAAAACCGTATATTGCTGAAAAAATATTAAAGTTAAACTTTAATGAAAATATAAAACATCACATTATGTTCCTTAAAGATTATGTTGATGCAGATAGTTTAGGTGCATTTATTACTAAAAATCCTATGATATTATGTGAACCAATTGAAGATCTTACAGTACGTATTAACTATTTGGAATCAAAATGTTTCAATGAAGCTCAGATTAAACAAATTATTACAAAAAATCCATTTTGGCTCATGTTCAGGTATGGTTTCGTGACATTATGAATCGAATGGATATAAATATTTTCAGTTATTGTCTTGATTAATAGTTTACAATTTGTAATTTTTAGCACTACGAGAATTGACCGAAGATTAGGATATTTTCAAGAACAATTGAGTTTAAGTGGAAATGAAGTGAGATTGCTTGCAAGCAAACAACCTAAATTGATAACATACAATTTGCATCATGTCCAAACCAATTTATTTGTAATAAAAGAGGAAATGGGTTTCGAAGATGAAGAAAGAAAACAGATACTTTTGAAGATACCGAAGTTATTAATGTTGAGTAAGTTCAATTGTTTATTTAATAAATGTGTAGGCATAATCTTATTTTTAAATATTTAAATACATGCATGAACCATGAACTTGAGATGTTTTAATATAAAGCTTAACAAATTATGAAGAGAACAATTAGCAATACCTTATCTTACCATTATGTATGTAATATGTATACCAGTATGGACGAGGGGGGTATCAATAAAAAAAAAGATTTTATTGTGCAATAATATTTATTTTATTTAAATATATATTAACATAATTAATCTTATTTACTTAAGAATTGTTGTTTCAGATCAAAAGGCATTAATTGAACGATTTAATTATATTCACAATATAATGAAAGTATCACATAAAATTATACTACAATTTCCACATGTGTTATTGTGTAGAAATTTCAGAGTAAAACAAAGGCATTTGTTTTTAGAAAAATTAGGAAGAGCACAGTTTGATCCATCCAAAGAAAATTATGTTCCAATTACAGCTCTGGTTGAAGACACAGATATTGAGTTTTGTAAGAATTATGCTAAATGTAATGTTATGGACTTTAATTCATTTTTGAAGACTATCTAAATTTTCCATCATCCAGCCTTACCTAGCACAACTTTGTTCTGAAACGCTTTAAGTGAGTGGTATAATAGTGTGTCAAAGATTCCTGCAACGGTAAACACACCACCAACAATTGCACATATATTTGTTGCAAGGTGACCTATGGACCTGAAACAATAATAAATGTTAATGTATAAGTGGGGCAGGGACAGATGCTGTTCTACCAGAATGAAGTTTTCAAAAATATGGCCACCTGTTCAGTGACTTACTGAAACACAAATATTTCATCAAATCAATCCAGAAGTTTAGGAAGAGTACATATAAGAGACAAATAGGTACAGAAGAATTATATTTATAAAATTAAATATTAATGATGTAAAAATATAGTATTTTGTAAAAGTAATAAAATATTTTTCATGTTATTACTTGCCTTTCTTTTTCTGTATATTTAACCATCAGGGGAGACAATTCATAACTAAAGAAAGCACCTGGCATACCCGATTCAGTATTGACATTTGATACAGACTTTTGGTGCCTGGTTACCGAAAACTGATTGGTGTGCAAAACAGTGTTATCTAATTTGACATACATTGTTGGCACAATTTTTATGTAATACTGGAACATTACAGCACCTGTAAATAATATAAGTCTAAGCACAAAAATACAAAGAATCTTATTTAAATCAAAAATAAATATTATAAAATTAAAAATAAATATTTTGTAGTTTAGCTTAGTGTAAAAGGTAGCAAACGAGCAGGCAGTCCATTTGATGGCATTGCTGCCCATGGACATTTGTAATCATCCTCAAGAACAATTTAATCATACTTAAAGTTGCTCCTTTGGGTACAGTACAGAACCATAACACCTACATTTATTTAGAGACTGCCTAAGTTGATTTCCGTTTGAATAAGTCACTTCATTGTAGCCTAGAGAGGGTTATGTACCCGCAGGGTACCAACTGAACTTGTGAACCGAAGTAAGTAAACATTATAAATGATCACAGATAATGCATTCCTAAGGCCGCTATAACAAAAAATACTAAAACATAAAAAAGCTATATAAGCAATTTATATTATCATCTTTTTTTTCATTCTAGATTTTTTTGTAAAATACTTACAATGACCATACCGTTATAATAACAAATACTAAAAAAAAATGTTGAAAATAAACAGAAGTCCCCAGAAAAAAAACTTTTTTTCTGGAAGTGCGTGTAAAAATAAATCCCAATTGGTCGTAACGCCATCAGCTGGTCTGCAATACTTCGTGTGCGAATTTAACTCGCATTTGGCCCTTTTTCGAAATTCAAAATTCTTTATTTATTTCAAAAACAGTTGCATAACATACAAGTTGCAAGCAGGGACCTACTAGGTTGAATACTTGTATTACGGTGCACCCCACGACAAACATTTGTATTTTTGAAATGAAGGCTCGAAATGAAGAGTTATCAGTAACATCTTGTCACATCGGCCAGAAGGATCTGAAGCCAAGGCCGCGAAAACAATATTAAAAATAAAACTTGTCGCATGCGTTCAACTGACTGACATTGACAGTGACTTAAGTGACATTTACGGAATTAAATCGGCTAAAGTTCTCTTCATTTTTTATTCCAAAACAAATAATTTAATTGTAAGAGTGTTAAAATGCCTGTACCAGGTGGAGTTTATCAAAGTCAGGGCCCGTCGTGTTTCGACAAGATGAAAATGGGATTCATGATAGGATTTTGTGTTGGAATGGCGAGTGGTGGCTTGTTCGGAGGTTTCACAGCATTAAGGTTATTTTTGTGCCTAAATATATATTACGTATAATACTGGCTATAAAAGGGGCACTTAATGTTTTTATAATATACCATTACTTAAAATTAATACTGAAACATTAAAAAAGTAACATAACTAAAAGTACATAAATTTCGTAATCAATATTAATTTCAAGTAATTTTATACTAAGCTGATAGTATTATTAATTTTATTAATAATATTTGCTTTATAGATATGGAGCAAGAGGCAGAGAATTGGTCCATTCTGTTGGGAAAGTTATGATACAAGGCGGTGGCACATTTGGTACTTTTATGGCTATCGGGACAGGAATTCGTTGCTAAAATAGATAGATGCTGTGCATTTAAAATTTTAATTTTGTATATATTATTGTGTAGGATTACTTCATTTAATTAATAAAAGAAATAATGTTGATTTGTCTTTTTGTTTCCTTAAAAAGAGATCTGTTCCATATGGATTCTTTGTTTTTCTGTATATATGACATTAATTTTAAACCTTTATGCACCAATTGCAAACATTTTTTGAGTATAATCTTGAATGGCTTGACCTACCAATTGGCAATATTAATCATACAAATGTTTTGATAAATAATTGCATTAATGCATGCATTATATAAGATAAATTTTAATAGTATTCCTCACTATTACTAAAAGGAAAGTATTAGCATCATTGAATTGCATGTATAGAAGAATAACCTGGATACTGTTAATATATACACCTAGCTATAAATGTTTTTATTTTTATTTATTTATTTAGTAGTTTTATGGCATAAAACCATTAAAGGGTAAAATATTCACAAAAAAAATCTGTGACTATGAGTACTGTGTTTTAAATAGCAGGGAGGATGTACAAAGGCAGAAAGAGCGGTATGAAACTTCCAAACAAACTTTGTAAAATAATAGCAATGTCTTATTTTGTGATATAATAGTGGGCCAAGGTATATCTTGTCAGTTGTTTACACCTTAACAATTGGTGTTGTGTACATAAATGTGCAAATTTAATTTAATTCAAATCAGTTAGGGTAGTAGGGTAGTAGCATGAAAGAACATTGTGACATGGGAATTTTATAGAATACTAGCAGACACCGCAGTGGACAACTATCATGACACAATATTTTTAAATATGAATAATACATGCAATATTAAAGAGTCTGAGTTAATAATTATAATATTATTTATGCAATTTACTCAACATTTTTTACGGTAAACCAAATAGTAAGTAGGCTAATTATAGAAATAGAAAATAGAACTTACAGAATAAAAACAAACAAGTTTTATATGTACATAATTATTATGTCAAACAGCTTAATACTATATAAACCTATTTAATATGTTTGTATTAGGGTGATAAAGTGATGATATAGAGCAAATTATACTTAATTAAGAAAGGATAAATGTTATTTATCACAACCATCTCTTATCATAGGTTTTTGGTGCTCTTGCCATCATTGACAAACGCAAATTATATCTTTAGCAAGGATATATTTCATCCTATTTAAAATTTCTTTCAATTACTACAATTTAAATGTTATTTTACAAAATCTTACCTTCTTTAGCTATTCCTGCAACACCATCAAGCGGAGCCGTGTTGGCACTTTTAATATCACTTCCAAAAGATAAATGCTTTATAACATGAGTGGTGTTAAAAACTGAAGATGAATATGGTTGCACATCATGTACATGGACATGGTTGATAGTAAAGCTTTTTCCAGGAGCAATGTGGAAACTTCCGCCAACCTACAGAATAAAAACAAACAAGTTTTATATGTACATAATTATTATGGCAAACAATTATTTAATATTATGGAAATGTTGGAAAATGAGATTATTAATACTGGCTATAAACAAATATCAACCAGCACAAATGTATGATTCATATGATATACAAGAAATTATTTGCTCAGATATCTGTGAGCATAAAAGTAACACCTGTTAATATAATATAATATATGTAACAACTAAATTACTGTAAAATTACCCGATTGACTTCCATATAGCCATATATTTGACATCCTTCTTTAAGAGCTAAATTTGTTTTCTCTATGGAGTCATCATTTTTACATTGTTCAATAGTTGCTAGATCAGGAAGTGCCCATCTTCTTAATCTATATGCTTCTTTAACATCTTCACATGTGTTGCAGCATCTACAGCATAAAGACATATTATTAATTTATTTCATGTAAATTGCATGCATGCATCAAGTGCATATTGGTGTTGCAAATGCAACCTACCTGGTGGTAGAACTTTTGTACCACCGCCACCCTCATAATCCGTGAAGCAATTTATTGTACTTCAGTTTGGAGAGGTGTGGTTGTCGGCTATACTTACAAACTAGAAGAACATCTTAGTCTTCCAAGGGTAGACACATTTGTGGTAAACCTTGGGTCAATCGTACTTGGGGATGACTACTAATGTCCATGGGCGGCAGTGACCACTTACCATCAGGTGGACTGCATGCTGGTTTGCTACCTTTACACAAAAAAGAACAGATTTAACTAAAGGACGAGAGGATCCCAATTGATCCATGTAAAGAAAATTAAATTGTTCATTATTGTAGTCAATGCAAACATTATTATTTTATTTAATCAACATTTGTTAAACTAAGTGAAGTGCTACAATTCATTGAGAGTTATTCAGTATAATATATTTATTTGATCCAATCTCGTTGATCTTTTAGATTGACTTAGCTTGAAGTCGGAACTAGGTTGCCGTACTTTACTCGTCTAATTTAATATAGCTTCGATCCAAGGATTCTATCTTACTGCTAACTTTATCGAAGTTCACGTATTTTACCTATGTACTAGTCGTTCTAAGTGTTAATTACATTCTAGTTTTGCCACTTTGAGTGGCTATAATTTGTGCGTTATCTCAAGTGAGGATATTTTGCTCGAAATTGGCCGCAAAAATTTGGCGTTGCTCGACTCATGATACCTGTGTTCTATGAGCAATATACCAGAAAGATATATTGCGACGTATAATATTATGGTCGATTCTTACTGTTATGTGCTATGTGGTAAATGTTACTTTAATGCTTTCTATTGCAATGTAAAATCTTAGAACACGTTTGTATATATTAAACATAACATGTAATTAAAATTAACATAACGTAATAATTAACATAATTAAAGGAGAGTTACATTTATGTTTTCAAATATTACTTTATTAATTCATTTCCGTATTTACTTTAATGTACATAATTATCCTTTATCGTATGTTGTCAAGTATTGCTTTGTGTTGCAAAATAAATTATATCGTTACATCGTATAAATTATATAATATCGTTACATAAAAAATTGTAAAAAGGTACACGAAAATTGACGAAACGTCTTCCAGAAATATCATCAAAGAATTTATCAACTTAGCGAAGCGAAGCCGTACAAAGTTTTAAGTAAGTGTTACGTAAGAATTTGAGCAGAATCTAAAGAATTTTAAATTTTCGCTTTTCGAAATTTCTTACTTTTCCATCGACTGAAGTTTATGTAATCGCCTTACTACATGTCCGAAAACTTTAAAATCAAGGGAATCATTTACTAGTTACAATCTGTAACAAACATGAAATCAGATAGCATTTATCGATATTTCAGGAGGTTATAAAAATTACAATTCAAAGGACGTTCAGAAGTTTTAGTAACTGCCTATCATTGTGAAGTGGTTGCCGTGAGAATACTCGTTGTGTGATGAGGCTGTGTTTTAGTTTACAGAAATGCTGCACAAAAACGCGAAGGCTTTCTTACCTTGCTACGTACAAAGAAACAGATGTGAAGAGGTGTCATCATCATCAAACGTAAATAAGCAAATAATATTTATGAAATGAAAAAAATAAAATCACTTACTAAGTAGTTCAAATTATTTATTTCAACATCTATTATGTACCACAGTTAGGGTAGCTATTTTAATCCTCCGTTCTTCCAGTATGTTTCATTTGTAGTTGCATAGTTGCCGACCATATATTAGGCAAACAGGCCCCAGGGGACGTCGAAAACACTAAGTTTCATTTCAGTTTTATTTGGAGTTGAATCTAATCATGGGTGGCAGGGATTACTTACTATCATGTACACTCGTTTGCTATCTTTCCACTATGAAAATAAAAAAAGTAAAAAAAAATACTTTAAACTTCTAAAATTAGATCTGGACCTCTACTATCCTATGCATATGCACAAGTTAGTTCAGGCAGGTTGAAAATAAAAAAAAATCACTGCCATGTTACCTTTCAACTATTTAGCATAAACGGGAGACGCCTTGCCGTCTAGAAGGTATAAAGGTAAGACTTTTACCCGTTGGAAAATTAAATTCCCTTCCGTTTTAAAAGCCGCTTTTCGGATGCACGAGCTTTTCTAGAGCTTTTTTAGAGCCTCATTACTACATCTTGAAAAATATTTACGGTGCAACGTAGGCGACCTGTTTGTACGTAGGCAGCAATGTGTGGAATATTGAATGAGGCTTTCGAGGACATTTTTTATAAATACAGGGTCGCTGAAGATTTTTATAAACAACTACAACGTGAAAATTTTTATTCCAACTTCACGAAGTACTCGTGTTGTTGGGGAAATAATTTATGCATACTATTATTTGGTTTTAGACCTCATGATATTATTACTCTAGATAATTTGAGGTTAAAAACTTGCACTTTGTA